>CAUYLG010036963.1:0-107761 GCA_963573385.1 Cacajao melanocephalus
ATTACCAAACGAGGTGGGAGACGGTGCCCAGGCCAGAGACTATTACCAAACGAGGTGGGAGACGGTGCCCAGGCCAGAGACTATTACCAAACGAGGTGGGAGACGGTGCCCAGGCCAGAGACTATTATCAAACCAGGCGGGAGACGGTGCCCAGGCCAGAGACTATTACCAAACGAGGTGGGAGATGGTGATCAGGCCAGAGACTATTATCAAATGAGGTGGGAGACGGTGCCCAGGCCTCGGTACAGGGAGGTGAGGAAAAGATGCGTTCGCTCTGACCTGTGCTGCACGACCTCCAGGTCCTCCAGGGTGTCTGGCATTTCCATCTGGGCCAGCCACTTCTCCTTCTCGCCCATCCACAGCTCACAGGCGTCCGTCTCCCCGAACACTGTGTACAGGTCCAGGGCTTCCTGCAGCCTCTGTCGGCGCAGGTCCGCCTGGGCCACCACCTGCTGGTAGAGCTCCCGCAGAACCTGCAGCCGATTGGTCACATCTGGGGAATCCCGAAACTCTTCAGGGAAGCCCTGGGCCTGCTGCTCCAGGTGCTCCATCACCCCACGGCTCTCCTCCAGCTCCTCCAGGAAATCCTTGTGCTTTTTCCCCAGGGCCCGCGTGGCCCCTTCGTCCTGCCCCACATCTTCACCAGACAGCAGCCGGTGGGCGTCTTGCAGCCAAGCTTTCAGGTCATCTGCATCGCCCTGGAACTGGAAAAAGTTCTCAGCATCCTGGAGGTTCTTCTTGCGGAAGGCAGCCAGCTCCTTCAGCTGGTCCCACTGGGCTGACACCTCCTTGATGCGGGCCTCGATCTGTGGGTGCCCAAACTGCTTGCGTGCAACCATGCCGTGAGCCTCCTGGAAGATGTGGTCCAGGTGGGCGTCCAGCCCACGGAGCTCATCCTCAAAGGCCTTGTGCTTGCGCTGCAAGATGAGCACGCTGGTCAGGTCTTTGCCATAGTCAAGGGAGGAATAGATCTGCTCCTTCTCCTTGATCCAGCTCTCAGCTTCATCCATCTCCCAGAAGAATTTCCAGAGTCGCTTGGACTGCTCCAGCTGGGCCTTCCGCCCAGCTGCCATGTTGCTCAGCTCCCCGAAGCACTGCTCCAGGTGGCTGATGCGGTCGTGGATGACCTGGGGGTCACAAGGCTGGTATCCTGGAAGGAACAGGAGGAAGGAGGACAAAGTGAGGGACGGGCTTCCTTTATGGGCATGCTTCAGATAAGCTGCCAGGTTAGAACTACACAACCCTGAAGCTGCCATCTCCCTGGGGCTTTGGGGTTTGAGGCAGGGGGGGTCCCAGTTGCTCAGAAGGCAGACAGATTCTTTATAATTATTTCCCACTGAACTTCAGGGATAAGGAAGATAAAAAGTGGGCTTAGTTTTTAATAGAAATGTAAAACATAAAATTATTATTTTAAAAATAATTTTGTTTTAAAAATATTTCGAGGTGATTCTTGAAAGAGGCAGTGATGTCTCTTATTTAAAACAAGAATCTGGAAACCTAGATTGTCTCAGCCAGAACTTGAACTAGCAAGGAGAATGAAGGACAGAGGCTGCCTGGTTGGTGATTCTAGGTTATGGAAGCAGTTGCCTGCTCTCTAGGGAGTCTGGCTGTCCCTCGAGCTTCTTTCTTGGTCCATTACTTGATGAAAGAAGCAGAACTTTTCATGTGGTTCCAGGAGATTTATCCAACTTGGGGTGCTAGGCCAGAGGATGAGGCTCTGGCATCAGAAACCTCAACAGGGGAGACAGCCTTGGCCTCACCGTTCCCCTCAGTGAACTTCAGGGTGGCTGCGGTGATGGCCTTCACTTTGTCCCCTTGGATGGCGATGTCAGCTTCCATCAACTTGTGCTTCTGTAGCAGGTCTTCAACCTCCAACAAGTGCTTCCCAAACTCGGCAGACAACAGGTGAGCCTAGGAAAGAGAACAGCATACAGGAAATGAGAAGTGAAGAGACTTACATATGAGGAGAAGAGACCCCTGCAAAGAGTGTCTGCCTGGGTGAGCTGAATGCAGACAGAGACAGGTTGCTGCTGGGGATGGAAGCAGCTACAGAGGGGGAGTGCCTACTGGGGGTGCCCATCAGCATCACCCATGGATCATCTTACAGACACTCATGCCTCACACTCATCTACTGCATCAGTCTCAGGGTAGGGGCCTGGGCATGTGTATTTTTACAAAGCTCCAAGGGCAGTCTGATGTGTGTCCTCAGCTGAAACCCACTGTGGAAGAGAGAGGAGAGGTGGCCCTTAGGCTGGGAGGTCTGGATTCTAACCAGAGTCCAGTTGTAATTACTGAGAGCCTGATTCTCCAGCTTCCTGATTAACGTCCATCTCTTCAAGGCCCTGCAGGTTGGCACTGGTGCTGCCACAAACCCAAAATTTCTCAGTCACCAGGGCACCATGGACCTGGGCTGGTATCCCGTGCTGGAGCAGAGTGGGCCAAAAGGCAGAGAGGCAGGTGCAGCTAGACACTCTGCTGCCTCAGTTTCTTCTTTTTGACTCAGAGATATGACTGGCTGGGAGGTGTCTAAGGAAGCCTATGCTAACCGCAGGGCCACTGAGACCCCAGGCGAGCGCTGCAGGGCAGGAGGGAGGGCAGCCCCCAGGGCCCACCTTGATCTCGTCCATCCAGTTGATGCTGTGCAGCATGTCCTGGAAGAGTTTCTGCAGCACCAGGGTGGTCTCGAGCCTCTGGCGCCGGGACCTCAGCAGCTCCTGCAAGTAACTCCACAGGCGAAGGATGTTGTCCTTGCGGGCCGTGATGCGCTTCTGGTCATGGTAGTTCTCCTTCTCCAGCTCCTGCGCCAGGTCCTCCAGGGCCCTCACCCGCTCCTCGTAGGCAGCCGTGTCGGTCTCGATGGCCTCATGCTTCTTCTTGGCAGCCTCCACGGCAGCCAGGTCATACCCGAAGTTATCCTGCCCCACAGAGAGAAAAACAGGCAGCTCAGTCAGACACCCTAGAGCTCATCCCCAAATGCAGGGAAAGGCCAGGTCCCTTCAGAACCATCACTAGATGGGAAAGCACATTCCCAAGAAGGAGCTGGTTCTGCCTTCCTTTTGCAACCTGTCTTATCAGACCCAAGTTCCAAAAATTAATGTTTCACAAGAGGCTCTAAGAGAAGTTCAGATTTTACTCCCTGTGCCAACCGTGTGGGAGATGATGCCTGTGTGTTGCCAATGGAGCCCCTTGGTGGCGTGCTGGCACTCCCTACCCTGCCTTGAGCGGACCTGTTAGATTCTAGGCAAGAAGGGGCTGCTTCTCACTTGGACACCATGCGCCAGCAAACAGATGGTTTATCCACATGCTATCTGGGGTGCTCACACACTCTCCAGTGCTCTCAGAATATTCGCTGCCCCCTTTCTGGACAGAATCTAATTTGATTCCAAGCTTTAAGTGGAAGGGAACAGATGCTCTGATGAAGAATCAGCCCTGGGGTCAATTCTTAGCTAGAATTATGTCACAGCACCAGGGACCAGAGTCCAAAAGGCATGCCTGACACAGACAAGGGGCAGTCTGTGATTTTACCACACCCCTAGAGAACCACAATTTAACATCAACTCAAACCCCAGCTGTAGGTGACGCTACAAGCCCACAGAAGATAACTTCAGGGGCCAGTTCTAGACTCCTAGGCTCCTTCCTAAAAATGAGATTTTGTAAATCCTGGAGAACTCCTCCCCAGATGCAAATCTTGATCTACCGGATCATGGGGAGCTGGGCTGCAAGGCACGAGGAGAGGCTGTGAGAAGCCAGCTCAAACTCCAGCCCAGCCAGGAGCTTGGGGCTCTGAAGAAGGTCCCCTCTCCTGTCACCCCAAGCGTGTCCCTCATTACCTGGGCCACGAGGCGCTGGTTTTCATTGAGCCACGTCTCTCTCATTGCAGCCTTCCGGTCAAAGCGCCGGGCCAGTTGCTCTAGCTTCTCCTGCCGAATGAGCTCATTCCTCAGGGCTAGCTCCCGCCGATACTCAGCTTCCTCCAGGCTTTCCCAGGCCTGTACAAAAGGTGGAATGAGAATTCTTGAGGCACAGGAGAAACACCTCAGTTTAGGGACTCCACCTCTTTCACTCAACACAGAGTGATTTCTGAAATCGAAGTGGAGCATGATGCTCTTGGGTGATGGGGTGACAGATTAAAGATCGATAAAAGCCTTTTGGCTTTCATGTCTGGACCCATCAAAGATTCAGAGAGCACTGCTCATGAGTCTCATTTCCCTCTTCCCCTAAACCTGCCTCAGACACTTGGCCTCAAATAATGTTTTTCACCTCGCTGGATGCTCAGTAAGTTCTTATTGACTAATGGTTACTTCCTTTCGATATGAGCTGCCAGGTGGTGTTATGCCTCCAAGCCTCTGAAATGTCATAGGCATTTCCCTTTGGTTATAAGTAGTTAATATTCCATCTTCAAAAACAAACTCAGGGTTCTACAGAGGATAGTCTTCAAAACTGGCTCCAAAAAAAATGAACTCAGAGGCTAGGTGTGGTAGCTCACATATGTAATCTCAGCACTTTGGGAGGCCAAGGTGGGAGAACTGTTTGAGCCCAGTTCAAAACGAGCCTAGTCAACATCACCAGACTCTGTTTCTATAAAAAATGTAAAAATTGCTGGGCCCGATGGCTCATGCCTGTAATCCCAGCACTTTGGGAGGCTGAGGTAGGCAGATCACAAGGTCAAGAGTTCGAGACCAGCCTGGCTAACATGGTAAAACTCCATCTCTACTAAAAACACAAGAAAAATTAGCCAGGCATGGTGGTGTATGCCTGTAATTTCAGCTACTCGGGAGGCTGAGGCAGGAGAATGGTTTGAACCTGGGAGACAGAGGCTGAGGTGAGCCCAGGTTGCGCCACTGCACTCTAGCCTGGGCAACACAGTGAGACTCTGTCTCAATAAAAAAAAGAAAAAAATATATAAAAATTAGCCAGGTGTGGTGTTGCACACCTGTGGTCCCAGCTACTGAGGCTGAGGTAGGAGGATCACTTGAGCCTAGGAGGACGAGGCTGTAGTGAGCTGTGATTGTGCTACTGTACTGCCACATGGGTGACAGAGTGAGACCCTGTCTCCAGAAAAAAAAAAGACTCAGGGACTCAAGGCATCTGAACAGGGAGATTGAAGGAGGGTGGGGGAGTAGAGTCTGACTCCTCAGAACCGGATTCAGATAACTCCCCCAACTAGTCAACATGTGGATTAATAACACCAAAGAAAGTGGCTTGGTTTAATCTGGTCCAATGACCATTCACTGCGTCTTTATCAGGAATTCAGTCAATGCACTGTCAATGCATAATGGAAAATGTTGCTGTACCCTGTTGATGTCAGACACTAGTTTCCCATCATGGGGTGTGTACACTTTCTGATTGTTGGCTCTCATCCGGGACTGGATGGTAAAAAGTAGAACTTCCAGATTCCCCTTCTCCTGAAACCTGTCAAGAAAACAGAGGTAGGAATATTGGTGTTATGATCTCATGGCCAAAATATTTTGGCTGAAGTCAGCACAGAACTGTGGCATCTTGAAGCTTAGATAGCAAAGGATATTTCCCTTAAAAACAGAAAAACTAAAGAGAATCTATAGGTATGCTTATCTGTTAAAACATCTATCCTTCTCACCAACTGAGATCTAATAGGGATTTGGATCTTTACAACACAAACCAGAGAAAACACAATGGCCACCACAGCACTGATCATTTGCGTCCATATGGGAAGCTGGAGTATTCTGGTAATTCCTGTAAATAACGAGTTTTACTGATCAATACAAAAAAACACCCTTCTCCATTCTGCAAGTGATAAGGGCTTCTGACTAGCTCTCTGGTCAGTTTCTTATGGAGTGAGTCAATAAAACCCCAGAAGCAGCATTTTCCATGGGAAAGCACACTGCACTTAAAACAGCTTTCACCCTAGTCCTAATGAGTAAGATCTCCTGACAAGTCCTACAAGCCAGATGCTTCCCAGAAGGCAGGAAAGGCTGGGCTCTGAGAGGATTGTAGGTGTAGGAGACAAGAATTGGCAGCAGCATAGGTGTCTAGCATGTGGGGTACAGGCTCCAGGTATCAGATATTTCCACATTTCTGCATGTACCCAAGTGTCCACCCATTTCTGCATTCTTGATCTGGGAGTCAAGGATCAGCTATATGAAAGGTCTCCACCCCTGAGCCCAGCCTAATGGATCTCAGGGCTCACAGGCATTTAAGAGAACTGTGGCCATGAAGCACTGTCTACACAGTCAAGAGATAACACCCCTGTGTGCAGTGACTGGTAGACTCATAGGGGATGCTAACTGGACTGGATTTGGGGCTTCTGAAGTGGATTAGCGTCAGACCAGAAACCAGATACTTATTTATAGTACATCCTAGACTCAGCATTTCACCTTTCCCCATTTGAGAGTCATGAATGGAGAATGTGGGAGATGGGTGGGAGGAGCAGAGTAGAAGGTTCCACCAGTGAGGTAGAAGCCTGTTTCAGAGGAGCTGGACAAGCTAACGGCAGATGAGCTGGAATGCCCTGTGTGTATGTGTGCATGTGCACATGCATGGTTGTATATATGTATGTGCATTTGCACATATGGTTGTGTGTGCATATATATGTGTATGGGTGCGTAGTTGTGTGCCCACACATGCATGTATAGTTATGTGTATGAGTGCACGGTTGTGTGTGTACATGCATATATAGTTGTATGTGTATGCGTGTGCACGTGTATATATGGTTGTGTGTGCATGCGTGTGCATGGGTGTGCACTTGTGTGTATGCATGGTCGTGTGTATGCAGGTATGCATGTGTGTGCATGGTTGTATGCACATGTGTGTAAGCATATGCACACAGGCTCTGCACACACTAGGGTGGGGTAGAGATCCTGAGAAGCAGGCTAAGTGCTCTGTTGCTGAGCCATGACAAATGGGAGAGAAAAAGAAGGATGAACTTGATGATCCATAAGGCCCCATGCAGAGAGCTCAGGGGCTGAGAGCACAGAGGTCATCATCAGAAAACAAGCCTACAGCTCAGTAGCAGACCAGAGAGGAAACTTCCAGCCTGGGTTCTTCAAAGAGACTCAGAAGCCTATGATTTCCCTCCTGCTCCCCCTCAGGGATCTGGGAGAAGCCACTGTCTTTGGTTGTGAGTCAAAGTTTCTCATCAATGCTGGTTTCCTCTAAGCTGATGGCTTGGGAAGAGAATGGTGAAGAGAGGCACGAAACAGGTGACACATGCACAACTCTCTAATCTTGAGGGTGTGCCTCATGGACGTACTTCATAAGGCTCAGAGCCTGGCTCTACTTTTTGGTGGTCAGTCTCCCAGCCACTAAGGACCACCCTCCCATGTGCCAGGGCCCTTACTTGGGCGGCTTCTCCACGGTGCGGTAGGTGCTGAAGGCCTGCAGCTGCTGCTGGACGCCCGTCAGCGAGTTGGCAAACTTGCGGCTGTTCAGAACAGTGATGGTCTGCTCGATCCAGGTGAGCAGGTCTGAGGCTAGCCCGCTGTACTTTTCAATCATCTTCTCAGTCTCGATGGCGTGGTCAATAACCTAAGGAATCACCTTCTTACTCATTCTCATCAGAAGGGTAATGCTACCACTGAGGATACCAATGAGGACCAAATCAAGGTGCCCTGAAATGGGGCTCCCACCTCCTAAGGCCTGGAGTGCTCTAGGCTGGGTTTGTTCCCTGAGCCCAAGACTGTTGGTAGGGCAGAAGGAGCAGACTGGAAGTGGGTGAAGCCCTCGTCTTGCCAATCAGCAGGGAGCTGGCCTCTTAGGGATTGAGAGCAGCTTCCCTCCCCAGTGCTAGAGAAGATTGGTAAGCTTGCTGTGCCAGGATGCCAGCCACTAGAGGGCCTAGGTTTTGTTTATTTTTAAATGTTCAAGGGGAGTCAAGGGCTGCCAGGCATTGTCTTTACTAAACAGGAGGCGCACAGAGATGGATGGGAAATGGTACCTATCTTCTAGGAGCTAAGGATCTAGCAGAGGAAAGGAATCTGGCATGAGGGTCTGTACTGATGGGTGAGTTTCCGGTATATTGCGGGTGCCTAAGAGGTCTGCAGTCACAATAAACAAACCACATAAAAGCCTGGATGGTTCCTGTGGGGATGTCCATGAGACATGGGCCTCGGGTGGACCAGGTGGATACCAGGCATGGAGCGGCTGGCTTCGGTACCTTTCAGGACAGAACATCAGCCTGCTTTGGAATTCAGCCCAGGAGCTATAGGTGCTGCAAAGATCAGCTTTAGAAGAAGTTGGGGCGTGGGTGAGCTGCACTCTTCAGCCTTTCTTAGGTTGGAAAGGGGGCCACTCTGTCTGCATCTGGCAAATAGGGGAAGGGTGACACTCTGGTTCCAAAACAGCTTGTACCTTGCCAACACGCTTGCCCTCCACTGCCAGCACCTTCATCTTGGAGAAGTAGTGGTAGAATGCCACCACGTAGGTGATGATGGACTTCTCATCAGGGTTTTCCGTAAAGACATCTGTTAGGGGAAAGGGTATACTCTCAGCACCAAACTGGAAGCCAGAAAAGTCAGGCTCAGAGAATTTGTCCCGTATTCCGCCAGCATGAAGTTCAACTACAGGCACCAAGCGACAACCAACAGAGCAAGAATGGAAGAGGGTGATGAAATCCATTTAGGACCACAAATTACAAAAGAAGAAAAGAATAAGGATCCAAAGTCCACCTCCAAACAGGCCAGGCATGGGAACCAGCACGGAGCAGAGAAGCAGGCCCAGAGCGAAGCCTGGCCCAGGCACTGCCCCTCACTGTGCCCACAGCTGGCCTAGCACCAGGGCCAGCCTCTAGCACTAGAGGAGCTCTAGCACAGCGAGTGCACCCCCCAACGCTGCAGTAAAGGCTGTCAAGGGTGGGTGTGGCTCACCTTCGGGGTCGAGGAGCGGGATGATGCCCAGCTGGCGCTCAGCCACATCGAATGCGTGCTCCAGATTGTGCCGGGCATTGGAGTCCTTCAGCTTATCAAAGTCGATCAGGTCAGGCCTGGGGACGAAGCTGGACTGTGAAAAGGGAGTAGCCACAGCATCCCTGCCAGCAGGGCAGCCCTAGCATGAAGCAGATGCTGTGCAGAGGCAGGAAGGCGGTTGGGCAGGAGGAGTGAAAAGAGGAGACAGGAGCAGAGGAGAGGGGGATGTGTGAGCCTCGGCACATAAGGAAGTGCGTGGCAGCCACGCTGGGATTTAAGGAAAGGGGGGTGCTATAGGGTGCTGAAGGGGAGAGGACAAGGAACAGCGGAGGTCACATTTTTGTGACTCCACGTTAAGTGCAACGTGTCCAAATATTCCCAGGGAGGCTGTTTCAGTCAGTCCCCACGCTGTCCCCTCCCTCTTACCGGTGCTTGTGTATCAGGGCATTAAAGGCCAAGCCATCTTTCCAGCTGGAGGTAAAGTTGGTGACATTGACATGAGGGTAGCTGCATCCAAGAGAAACAGTAAGAGCTAAGAATTAGAGTTTTTTGTAGTCCCAAATAAGTATACAAACTGAGGGCCAATATGCCAGGAGAGAAATGGAACTGTCCCTTCTTGAGCCAGGTCAGCAAGAGGGTCCAGCAGCTAAGCACACCCCATCAGATGTGAACACCACACGGACCCCCCAGTCTGCCTGCGGGCAACTTTGGAAAAGAATCGTGTATTCCAGGCCTCAAAGAATCAGGTCTGGACAGACTATGCATCAATTACAGGGAAGCAGCTGTAGTTCTGGGTGATGATGTCTAGTGTCCCTCTGGGGATGGCAGTGCTGGTGGGAGCAAGGGGCTGGGGGAGATGTGCTAATGGCTGGTTCCCAGGGCATACCCTGCTGTCTTCATCTGACACCACAACAGCAACGCATCCTTGGCTGAGCGTGTTTCACGACCTTCCTGAGTTTGGACAACAATGTCCTGAATCTGAGGGCGGCAGAACAAGAGAGATTTGAAGAGGATTTGCATCTGGATCTGTGCCTTCCTTCTGTCCCTGGGAGGCTCTCTCCCTCGTCCCTCTGCTGTAGCTGCCAGCCCTGCAGCAACACCACACTCTGAGGCCCTGTGCCTCAGCAGCCTGTTTCCCTGCCTCAGTCAGCCAAAACGGTACAGGGACGAGACAGCTGTCATTGGATAACTCTAACAGAACGCAGAGAATCAGTGATGCCCCGATGCCTCCTCTGGAGGTGCAATGCCCCTTGAGGCTGTGGAACAACATGAATGCTGGTGAGTACCATACTTTCTTTCTTTCTTTCCTTTTTTTTTTTTTTTTGATACAGTCTCACCCTGTCACCCTGGCTAGAGGGCAATGAAGCTATCTTGGCTCACTGCAACTTCTGTCTCCCAGGTTCAAGTGATTCTCCTGCCTCACCCTCCTGAGTAGCTGGGATTACAGGCACCTGCCACCACACCCAGATAATTTTTTTTTTTTTTGTATTTTTAGTAGAGTTGGGATTTCACTATGTTGGCCAGGCTGGTCTTGAACTCCTGACCTCATGATCCCCCTTCCTCGGCCTCCCAAAGTGCTGGGATTACAGGTGTGAACCATCACACCCAGCTGAGTACTGTACTTTCACTAGCAGCTCTTCTTGCTTTTCCATTCTCCCCAACTCTGCTGCTATTGTCATTTAATGTTCTGCACCCATGGAGTGAGATCAGACATCCAGGACCACTTGGTTGAGTTCTTTAGTCTGCGAGTTGTATGCTATCTTCTTTCTCCTGCCCTTACCTCCTTGAGTGAGGTTCTTTCTGTCCCCAAACCAGCAGGTGCAAGGCCCTGTTTTCTCCTGCTTCTCCTTTCTAAATTTCCTTACAAATAATCTGGACTTTGAATTTCAGGGTGAGAAGAGAATAGTTTCTGATTGGAAAATATACACACAGATCCATACAATTTTTGCAATTTCTGAATCAAATTATTTCAAAAACCAAGAATTACATGTTTAGGGGGAGGAGGCTACAAAGCTAATCTTCCAGCCAGATATCAAGCCAGCTACCAATTAATTTCTATCTTCTCCCTGAAGAGACCATACTACTGAGTGAGAAGCTCCCTGAGCTTCAATGATTTGGGGTGATGCAGAGATAGTTACTCCTTCCTACAAGCACTGTCCCATAGGACAGATTTCCAGCCTCGCAGAATGTGCACTAACACCCATACTCTTTCACCATTTTATAAGATTCCCAGGCCCTGGGCAGCCTTGAGAGGCTCCCTTGACTTCCTCTTCTCTCCAGGAACCTACCTGGAAGCGGAGGATGATGGTCCAGATGAGGCCCAGGACCAGGCGGTGGTTCCCGTCTACAATGTCATGGGAGCCCATGTTCTCCAGGTGCACACGCTGCTCCTTGAGGAACTGGAGGGCCTTGTCCACGTTCTCCAGGCAGTGGATGCGCATCTTCCCCTTGGTGGGCTTTGGCTGGGGGACAGCAGTGGCCCCCGTGGGCATGAAGGGACTACACAGTCATCCCAGAGGTTGCAGCCTGGACCAGCTCCTGTCATAAGCACGCACCCTCCACCCTCTTGGCCAAACTCCAAGTCCCATGGTCATTCCTTGACACTATTCAATACTTTCCTTTCAGCAAAGCTCAGATGTTCCCTCCAACAAGCACCCAGAGATAGGCAACCAGACTGCATCGGTGCCCTTCTGGAGCTGAACAAAGCCTTCTGAGTGGGTGATAAATGGCATTCACATATGATAACATAACATAAGGTTAACTGATCACTTACTATGTGCAAGGCACAGTTCTAAGAACTGTTTACTGCCAGTCAGTGATAAGAGTGACTTTTAGCTTGGTGATTGATAATGGGTTCATCCCTGCCAATCAACTTCTTCCTCTCCCCTGATAATAAATGCATCATCTGATGGGTTCCCCATGGTAACTCTCTCTAGTGGAATTTCTTTTTTTCTTTTTTTTTTTTTTGAGATGGAGTCTTGCTCTGTTACCCAGGCTGGAGTGCAGTGACGTGATCTTGGCTCACTGAAACCTCTGCCTCCCGGGTTCAAGTGAGGCTCACTGAAACCTCCTGCCTCAGCCTCCCAAGTAGCTGGGACTACAGGCACACACCACCATGCCCAGCTGATTTTTGTATTTTAGTAGAGATGGGGTTTCACTGTGTTGCCCAGGCTGGTCTCGAACTCCTGAGCTCCAGCAATCTGCCCGCCTCAGCCTCCCAAAGTGCTGGGATTATAGGCATGAGCCACTGTGCCTGGCCCTCTAGTGGAATTTCAATGCAGGATAAGGTACCCAATGAAGTTATTCTGAGCTCCTCAGAGTTTTAATGAAAAGGCTTGAATGAAATGTTGCCTTTTCAACTCCAGACTGAAGTTCTGCCTCTTACCCTGCATTGAAATTCCAGTAGAATTTCATTCAAACTCTGAGGATCTCAGAATAAACTTCATCAGGTACAGGTATCATTGCCCTCATTTTACACATGGGGGAAATGGAGGAAAAGAGTGTCCTGCCTGACAGGCCCAAGGTCACAAAGCTTATTCTGGGCTGAGCAAAACATAAACCTTCATCTACTTCTCCTTTGGGGCCAATAGTATTGCCGGTGGGTTACAACTGAGATGGACTCTAATAAATTTCCACTTGCAAGGGTGGTAAAACACACAGCAAAATGGCTTCCACACTTTCCTCTTGGTTCCAAGAAGGATGCATCTTAGCCCGATGGGGAGACTGAGGGCCAGGCCACTGCAGGCCAACTACAGATGCCCAGAGCCCAGTGGGAACATCAGGAGCTCTGCATGGCTTCCGGGAGAAGTATGAAGGGGCTGGAGTGGTCAGAGGAGGCAAGAAGTTCTGAAAGAATTCAGAGAACCCAGTCAGCCACATGGACGCTTCCCATTGTAACTATCAGAGCCTCCCAAAGGAGCAGAGAGAAAACTGGAAGACCATGAGAACTCGAGATGACCCAAATCATGCCTTCGCTGAAGAGGTGCTGATGGCAGCAGCCCTGGGGCCCACGGGAGGGGCTTTACCAGCATCTCTCCAGAGAGCACTTCCAGCAGCTTGATGAGCATGCGCCCATCCCGCAGGTCCTTGTAGAGGTCGGTGATGCGGCAGGACACTCGAGCCAGGTGCGAGTTCACCCATTTCGTGAAGGTCTTTTTCTGAACAACTTCCCGCTCATCTAGGTGGAGAGAAGAGCCTTGGTGAGGTGACTGAGGTTGCCAGGGTCAATGTGACATGGGGCCAAGGGGTTTTCCCTTAAGCCCAGGGTCCCCCCAAGCTTGGCAGAGAAGGTTGATACATTCATTCCACTCCCCTCCTGGGAGCATTTGCCATCAAGGCATAGCAATACCAGTCCACATGGCATCAGAACAGTGGCAGTGAAGAGATCATACCCACTGCCACCACATTCTAGGCACAGTGTCAGTACACCCCTAATTCAGCATCTGTTTCCCTGCATCAGTCAGACTACCCGGTACTGTTGTGCCGTTGAATTCAGGTTTCAATGCCGGGATTACCCATCCACTCATCAAATATTCCCTCTGCCTAGAATGTTCTCTCTGAGCCCTTCCACTCTGCTCCACCTCCTTCACCTAACACAGATTCATCCTCTAAGAGCCTGTGTAAATGGCACTTGGGGTTTATCTCCCCTTGAGTGCCCTGGTCCCTGCATTTACATTTCCTTCTCTCTTCTGGATGCTCCTTGAGCCCAGGGAAGTCTGTCTTGGTCACCTCTCTGTCCTCAGGGCCTGGAGCCTGGCACACCATCAGTACTTCACAGCTGTATTGTGGCTGTCTGTACAAACATTGATTCTGTTCTCATTATGTGGCAGTGCTGTGCTAGGCCTGAGGACACACAGAGGTAAAACAAATTTATTCCCCTCAAGGAGTTCCTGGTACGGTGGGGGAAAATGATGAGCAAGGGAACAGGATATGCGGAATGTATGATTCGTGTGGGGGTAAGGATAATGAAGCCTTGGGCTAGAGGCCATCTGTTGCATGATGCTATCTTTCTCACCCCTGGGAAGCTGACATGACACCCCCACCCTAAATCAGCATCAGCCCAAGCCAAGCCCTGGCCCATGCTGTACCAGTTCAGGTGGGGTGCTTCTTAGCACCCCTGTACAAATAATGCTGGTGGGCTGTCCAAGTTAGGCACCAGCATTACCTGGGGAAGCTCAGACAAGATGCTGGAGAGAGGATAGAAGACTGGGATGGCACAAAAAAAAAAAAAAAAGATAGGGGAGGAGAGGAGAAAAACAGAAAAGCAGCAGTAAAGAAGAAAAATAAGATAGAATCGAAGGTGAGAAGAGAGGAGTGAGCCCTCTCTGGATTGATGAACAGTTGGTGGCAATCGGCCTCTGGGTGCTTAGGTTTGAAGATTCAGGGCAGGCGCTGACTTGGCAGTGAGGCTGGGACCGGGGGCGGCGGTGTGGAGGACCCCTGGGAGGGTATGTGGCGGGGGGCAGATCACAGCCAGGACGGACCTGGAGGGGCCCAGCCAGGAGCGATGTCCACAAGCAGCTTAACTGTGTGCGCCACTGAGCCCCAACTGTGAAAGGGCTGGCTTTTTAAATTATTAAATATCTGATTCAACAATAACAAAAAGAGGAGCTCAGCCAGTTCTGCCTCAAGGGTATAATCCTGGCAGTTCTGAGGCTTGCCGCATCAGATGCCTTCCTGCTTCATGGCTATTTTGGTGTTAGGAACTCAGACCCTTGATTCATCTGTGCACTCACTGAGCAAATGTTTACCATTCAACCATCAGATGCCAGGCCCTGGGTGGAGCTGGGGAACTCAAGGACAAGACCGACGGTCCCTATCCTTGAGGCAGACAGACTCTATTATAAATATGGCGAGGGGCTGAGTTGCACATGAAGAATTATATGACAGCCATCTAAATAAGACTTCCAAGAAGAGGAAAAAGTGCTACTACTGACTGCGTGAATCCTAAATTCATGTAAAATTTAAATGGCATTTATTTATTCTGGGCCTCTGCACAAAGTTTCAGAGAGAAAACTCCCCTTACCCTTTTGTCAGCAGCAAATTAAACCGCTTTCCTGATTTCACGCGCTGTTTCAGTAAAATGTAACTATAGGGGGTTTCAGGCCATACTGGACAGAAAGCAATTGCATTCACTCTGGGGCATATATAGATTCAACAGAGCTGGCCACAGTCCCACAGTTCTTTCCCTAGAAACCAGATCTGTTCTTTAAGTAGCTAATTCTTGAAGTCAGGTGTGGAGCGTCTGACTGAGGGGGTGAAAGTTTTAGACCCTTTAGAGGTAGGTGTCCCCCAAAGTGAAAGTATTCCTTCCTCCTTTTCCTGTCTTTAAGAATGCAAAAATTTCATTACTTGGGTGCTGAGACCTATTTATTTGTGCTTGGTAAAGGGTAAGGGAGTGCTTCTAGGTGGGAACATGGATTAATTCTAGGCCACTGGGCTGGTGCATTTATTGGTGCAGAAGCATCATAAAGCATCCTTAGACCTCCCCAGTTTTCACCACATGAATGATGCCCACTGCACCCTCAAGCCTGGGTGCCACAGGTTTTGAGTACAAGCAGGTGGCCCCCCACCTGCCTTTTATTTGAAGGCTGGAGTGAAATCACCCAGAATCTCCAGAACCCCGAAACACTTTGCAGTGTTGAGGCACGGGAAAGATTCCAAGAGGCTAATGATGATCGGAAGGAGAGAAGAGGCCCCACGATGGGAGTCATTTCCACGAGCTGGCTGGCTCCGGCAGCCTGGCATTGGCATGCTCAGCACATTCACTCCCGTGCAGCCCAGACGCTCATCCCGAGCCTTCCAAGTGCAGGAGAGGCATGTGGCCTGGAGCCAGCTGGGCTGGGAACCCTGGTAGTGCAGACAGGAGGAGAGGTGGCTGTGCACTCAGCCTGCTGTCCCCAGGGGACCCAGGCCATCCTGCTGGGACCCACCATGGGAAAGAGGCCTCAGCACAGCCCTGCCAGGAGCCAGACCTTATTTCCAGAGCCCTAACCCTGCCAGTGCAGGAAAGGGGGTGAATCCACCAGCATGAACCCGCTCACAGCCTCTGCTGCCATCAAACCCCAGGCATCTCATTCCTCTCGGTTCCTTTTTCTTTCCCTTGCCTTCCCAGGCTGTGGCCATCCTCATTCCCTGTTATGTGTTAGGGCTTTGCCCAGAAAACTCATCTTCCTACCTGATCAGCTCTAAGCCAGAAATATTGTCTGAGTATCGGAACTGGCTGACCTAAAACCCTTCAAAGGTTTAGTTTGAGGTCAAACCACCCATGACATTAAAACACTCAAATATATTTATCCAGTAATAAGTGAGTTCATACATGGAATGGGCTGGCACAGAGAAAGCTTGCCATCATGTGAACTCTCATTATTATTGTCACTACTACTGCTGCTATTACTATGTGCAAGGCCCTGTCCTAGGTGCTGCAGGAGTGTAGGCAGCTCACTCTCCCCAAGGCCTTAAGATCTAGTTGAGAAAACAAGACTCAAACCCACCAACAATTAACTTTTGCAAGCACACAAGAAATAAGCGGCAGTTCACTTTCATAACGAAAGCCATCACAAGGTAATACTGAATTCCGTATCAGATACATGACACATATGGTCAATGCTCGAGGGTTCTAAGAAGACAGAGGTCATTTCTGGCCCGGTGGGGGGACCTGGTGAAGAAAGCCACTTTGGATCGTCAGAAGGGGAGGGGAAACAGGGAGACAGAATGAGTCCAAGCAGACAGGCATAAAAGGCCAAAGCTAGGCCAGGCACAGTGGCTCACGCCTGTAATCCCAGCACTTTAGGAGGCCGAGGCAGGTGGATCACCTGAGGTCAAGAGTTCGAGACCAGCCTGGCTAACATAGTGAAACCCCGTCTCTACTAAAAATACAAAAATTAGCAGGGCATGGTAGTGGGCTTCTGTAATCCCATCTACTCAGGAGGCTGAGGCAGGAGAATCACTTGAACCCGGGAGGCAGAGGTTGCAGTGAGCCGAGATCGCGCCATTGCACTCTAACCTGGGCAAAAAGAGTGAAACCATCTCAAAAAAAAAAAAAAAAAAAAAAAAGGCCAAAGCTTATTCAGGGCCTAGAGAATAGCTACAGGTTAAAGAAAAGCAAGTTTTTGTTTTTTCTATTTATTTATTTTTTGAGACAGAGTGTTGCTCTGTCACCCAGGCTAGAGTGAAGTGGCACAATATTGGCTCACTGCAACCTCTGCCTCCTGGGTTCAAGCAATTCTCCTGCCTCAGCCTCCCAAGTAGTTGGGACTACAGGTGTGCATCACCACACCTGGCTAATTTTTTGTATTTTTAGTAGCAATGAGGTTTTACCATATTGGCCAGGGTGATCTCAAACTCTTGGCCTCGTGATCCACCTACCTCGGCCTCCCAAAATGCTGGGATTATAGGAGAAAGCAGGTTTTAAACAGGATGTGGAAAGCTTTGAATGAGAGGCTAAGAAGTTTAGATTTAATCCCAGAGGCAAAAGGAGGCACTGAATGTGTGGCAGAGTCATTTCCTGAAATATGAATTTGTGAGGCCCCCAATGTTAATAAAGACACAAAATGTTTCAGATTACATCTCAAAGGAAGTATGCAAAATCCATATGAAGAAAACCAGAAAACCTTAAAAGGTTCCTGAGGCACTCACAAGAAAATCTGGACACATGGAAAGGCATGCTGAGTGAGGTTGAATAAAAAACTCAACATCATCAAGATATTGAGTTACCCTAAATTAATATATATTTAAGAGTGTTTTAAATATATTTAAATTATACAATTTAAATTTGCGGGAAAAAAGACAAACGATTAAAAACTTCACTGGAAAAATAAGCAACCAAAAACAGGAATATTCTAAAAAATAAGAGTAATAAAAGGCAGCCAACCTTCCCAGATGTTTTGTCTATTGAAGAATCATGTAAACTTACATTAAAACTGTGTTATACTAGCATATGAAAAGATGGATATACCAATGGGAGAGAAATAGTCCCAGTATAGGCAGGCATTTAATGGCTGATAGAGGTGGCATTTCTAACAGGAAGGGGAACGATGAATTACTCAATAAGGAGTATAGGCAAAACTGAATGGCCAACCAGGAAAAGATAGTTAAATTCATACTTCATACTCCAGGATGAATTTCATGTGGGTCAAAAATTGAAATGTAAAAAATGAAACTATAAAAATACCAAAATCAGGCTGGGCATGGTGGCTCATGCCTGTAATTCCAGCACTGTAGGAGGCTGAAGTGGGTAGATCACTTTAGGTCAGGAGTTTGAGACCAGCCTGGCCAATATGATGAAACCCCATCTCTACTAAAAATACAAAAATTAGCCAGGTGTGGTGGCGCACACCTGTAATCCCAGCTACTCGGGAGACTGAGGCATGAGAATCACTTGAACTCGGGAGTTGGAGGTTGCAGTGAGCTGAGATCACACCATTGTGCTCTAGCCTGGGAGACAGGGTAAGACCCTGTCTCAAAAAACAACAACAACAACAACAACCACAAAATCAATCACGGTAAATGCTTTCTACAATGTTAGTGCAGTGAAGGGCTTTCAAAATACGACACAAAATCCAAAAGTCATAAAATAAAAAACTGAAAGCAACTGCATTAAAATAATGTTTGTGTTGGACCAGGCATTGTGGCTCACAGCTGTAATCCCAGAGCTTTGGGAGGCCAAGGTAGGAGGCCAGGAGTTTGAGACTAGCCTGGGCAATATAACAAGATTGCATCTCTACAAAAAATTTTAAAAATTAGAGGTGTGTGGTGACATGCACCTGAAATCCTAGCTATTCAGGAGGCTGAGGCAGAAGGATCACTAGAGCTCAGTTTGAGGCTGCTGTGAGCTATGAGTGTGGTACCCCATTCCAGCCTGGGTGAAAGATTGAGAACCATCTCAAAAAAAAAATTTTTGTATTGGAGAAAACATCATAAGCAAAGTCAAACAAATGAGGAAAAATATTTGTAACATACATCACAAAGGGCTAATTTAGTTAATATACAAAGAGCACCTACCTATGTACATATATTTGTACATATAGGTACAAAGATATATATATTTTACATATGTAAAATATATAAAACATATTTTACATATGTAAAATATATAAAAGATATACTTACATATGTAAAATATATAAAAGATATACTTAATATACAAAGAGCACTTACATATAGGTGCTCTTTGTACATATATGTACAAAGATATATGTATTTTATGTACATATATGTATAAAGATATAGGTACTGTACATCCATGTACAAAATACATTTTGTATTTTTTTACATAGGCAAAAGACCAATAATGTGAACAAAGAGTTGACAGAAAAAATTATAACCATCTCTTAAATGTATAAAAAACTGTACAAGTTACTCATAATAGAATCCAAATTAAAAGCCCATGTGTGTGCACACACACACACACACACACACGCAAACACACAATCTGATAATGATCCTTAATTCATTTGAACAAACTAATCATAAAGGAATTTTTGAGACAACTTGGAAAATCTGAATATCAAGTGTGTATTAGATTACATTTTTAGGGAATTACTGCTAATGTTATTACGTGCAATAATGGTATCATGGTTAGGTGGAAAATGTTCATGTTTTTCAGAGATACACACTAAATTAATTAGGGGGAAAATATCATGATGATCTTTAATTTACTTTAACAATACTTCAACCCCCAAAATAGATAAGCAAATATAACAAAATATCAACAATTGTCAAATTTAGGTGATAATGTAATGACCCTATTACACTTTTATCCCAACTTTTTTATAAGTTTTAATTTTCCATAATAAAAGCCAAAAAGTAAAATGAAAGAACACCAACACACTATGTTTCACTGATCAGATGGGCAAAGATCATGAAGTTTGATAAAATACCTGTATTGGCAAGGATGTGGGGAAAAAAGCATTCGTATGTTGCTGGAGAGGGTATAACTGGCTCAACCTCTGTGAAAGGCAATTTGGCAAGACCCCTCAGAATTACAAATGCACATGCTTTTGGACTCAGTAATTCCACTTCTAAGAATTTATTCTAGAGATCTATTCATACACTTATAAAAAACATTACATAGAAATCTGAAATTCTCAAGATCAAGATAATGGTAGAAAAAGAAACAAAAAAAGAAATTTGAAATTTATTGCATTTTAAAATTTTTAAATATTTCGATAAATTTTTTTAATTAAAAAAAATAGAGCCAAGGTCTCACTAGGCTGGTCTTGAACTCCTGGGCTCAAGCGATTCTCCAGCCTTGGCCTCTCAAAGTGCTGACATTACAGGCTTGAGCCACTGTGCCTGGGCTCACTGAAATAGCAAAAGATTGGAAACAACCTAAATATCCACCAACAGGGGACTGGCTAAATTAAAAATATATGTCCACACAATGAAATACTATGTAACCATAAAAAAGATGTGGAGGCTGTTTATATACTAATATAAAACAATCATCAAGATATATTGGGTGAGAAGCATAGTGAAAAAAAAAAAAAAGCAAGGCTGGGCATGGTGGCTCATGCCTATAATCCCAGCACTTTGGGAGGCCAAGGTGGGCAGATCACGAGTTCAGGAGATCGAGACTATCTGGGCCAACATGGTGAAACCCTGTCTCTACTAAAAATACAACAACAACAACAAAATTAGTTGGATGTGGTGACACATGCCTGTAGTCCCAGCTACTTGGGGGACCAAGGCAGGAGAATCACTTGGACCAGGGAGTCAGAGGTTGCAGTGAGCAGAGACTGAGCCACTGCACTCCAGTCTGGTGACAGAGCAAGACTCTTGTCTCAGAAAAAAGAAAAAGAAAAAGAAAACAACAACAACAACAACAACAGTAAAACAAAACTATAGCTGGGGAAAAACAGTATAGACCATGTGCTTATGTATGCATAAAATATTCCTGGAAAGATACACAAGAAATGATTAACACAGGTTGTGGGACTGAGGTGGGAGTAAAACTTGTTATTTGCCCTCTTGCAGCTTTTGGGTTTTACTCACTGGGTGTATATATTACTTACTCAAAAGAGAAATAAATACTCCTTTTCCTTTTTTTTTTTTTTTTTTGAGACAAAGTCTTGCTGTGTCGCCCAGGCTGGAGTGCAATGGCACCATCTCCGCTCACTGCAACCTCCACCTCAGGTTCAAGCACTTCTCCTGTCTCGGCCTCCCAGGTAGCTGGGATAACAGGCAGCTGCCACTACGCCCAGCTAATTTTTGTATTTTTAGTAGAGACTGGGTTTCATCATGTTGGCCAGGCTGGTCTGAAACTCCTGACCTGATCTGTCCACCTCGGCCTCCCAAAGTGCTGGGGTTACAGGCATGAGCCACCACGCCCAGCCTAAAGAAAATATTAACATGTTTTTCTTTTATTCCTTTTTCCAAGATAGCCTAGTTCCTGTGTGCTTTCCTGCCTTAGGGATTTTTCACCAGGCAAAAATCATAAGCATCTTGAACCACCTGAACCCACAAGAGAAGTGAAAAGGAGAGAGCAAGGCTGGTAGCAGGAGCACTGGACCCTGGATGCAAAAGGGGACTGACGTCTGTAAGGAGCAAGGAACGATCCGCCTCCCTGACTCCCACATGGCTACTGTCTGAGGTTCTACCCTCTGAATATTCCCTAAGGGGGTTTAAAGCATAAACGTCTCCCCACAGGGTCAAGGCTCAGTCCCTTTCTTGTGTTACTCCTTCTCCAGGCTTCCTCGTGGCTCCTCTATCACCTCCCTCCTCTCTTCCTGGTAAGTAGCACACTAGCCGCCAGCCCCGCCCACTCCAGGACCTGCGTCACCTCCTGATGTCACAGGCATCTGGGAAGTTCACCATCAAAAGTTCCTAGTGGGGCTGTTTTAAAAATAGGAGCTTCCTTAAGCCAAACGGTAAAGTGGAAGTATCTTATCTTTGGAAGCTTCATCTCCCATTTCTGGGTCCATCTGTTTATTGCTCCTGCGCCTTTCTATTACATTCCTCGTGATCTTTGTGCCTCTCTGTCCTTTTCTTATTAAAAAATTTGCTTTCAAAATAGAAAATAGCAACCTAAATAATCAAAAACAGGAGATAATTTAATATTTTGGTATATTAATGAGGATACTAATAAGCTTGTTGAAGAACTTTCAATGACAGGAAAGGATATTATAATGCACTCTAGGGGAAAATTCAGGTTACCAAACCTTCTATATAGTATGGGCCTAGTCTTGGAGACCTCTATGCATAGAAAACAGCTAATGCTGGGTGTTGTTATAGCTGGATGGTAAAATTGTGGGTAACATTTTTTCTTTTTTGCTTTTCTATGTTTTTTAAAATATTTGCAATGGGCATGATTGCTTTTATAATATGAAACAACAGATGTCATAAAGAAAAATAGAATATAAAGTTCATAAACCCTGAGGACTAATAGATGAAAAGTCAAAAAATGTTTCCTTCTCAAGGAAGTCTGCATTTTCACTCGCTCACAGCCTTAAGCTACAGGTAAATCTAGGGGGTCAGAAAGACAAGTAGGAGAAAAGGCACCATGGGAGGCCCATGGACCACAAGCCTTCTGAAAACAGTCATTTCATTGCAGGTTCACAATTTGGGATTTCTCACTTTCTCATGCCAGTAAGCCAATAGCTTAGGGAACCAGAGTAAGCCAGACTTTAACTGCCATGAACTTGTGACAAACCTTAGTGACACAGATGCCAACCCATTATAAAGCCTAGCACGGGGCAGAGCCTCAGGGACACATCATAAATGATGGTGGCACAAATTCTACTGTTTCTGTTTAACTAGTTTGGGGAGGAATTTTCCTTTCAACCAACTTTCATCACACTGGTTTTGTGAACAGCTATTTCCCCAACCCTTAAGGATTTGCGATATAGTGGGGGTGATTATAAGATGGAACTTCAGGCTGCTTACTATATATCTTAAAATGCAAATGCAAGAATAAAGCCCATAAGAATGATTTCAAAGTGGTCAGAGGCCGGGGGAGGTAGTGCACGCCTATAATCCCAGTTACTTGGGAGGCTGAGCTTGGGGTAGAGTAATGCAAAGGGAGACCATATGGCCATTAAAATGATAATCTGCATGTTTGCTGACATGAAAAGATATTCATACTATATTGTTACATGAAAGAGGTTCTAAGATTATAATATTATAAGTAACATTTAATATATACACAGTCCTGGCCTGGCATGGTGGCTCGCCTGTAATCCCAGCACTTTGGGAGGCTGAGGCGGGCAAGTCACCTGGGGTCAGGAGTTCGAGACCAGCATGACCAACATGGAGAAACCCTGTCTCTACTAAAACTACAAAATTAGCTGGGCATAGTGGCGCATGCCTGTAATCCCAGCTACTCGGAAGGCCAAGGCAGGAGAATTGCTTGAACCCCTGGGAGGTGGAGGTTGCGGTGAGCTGAGATTACACCATTGCACTCCAGCCTGGGCAACAAGAATGAAACTCCATCTCAAAAAAAAAAAAAAATATATATATATATATATATATTCACAGATCTATAGTCATACATCTATAGACCTTAAAATGTCTATATGAGACTTTAACAAAATCTCTGGTTTTCTTTATCTTTCTCATCTTTTCTATATTAAATATATTCTTGTTAATAAAAATGTTTAAAAGATATCATAGTAATCACCTTATTACTTATTTATTTATTATTTTTTTGAGGCAGAGTCTCCCTCTGTTGCTCAGGCTGAAGTGCAGTGGCACAATCTCAGCTCACTGCAGCCTCTGCCTCCCAGGTTCAAATCTTGTGCACCAGCCTCCCAAGTAGCTGGGAGCACAGACATTGTGCCACCATACCAGCTAATTTTTTGTACTTTTAGTAGAGACAGGGTTTCGCCATGTTGGTCATGCTGGTCTGGAACTCCTGACCACCCTCTTTGGCCTTCCAAAGTGCAGGGATTACAGGCATGACCCACTGCACTGGCTTCTATTGCATTTTTAAATAAACTAGGATCTTTATATATTATTGCGAAAGAAAACAGGTTATCATAGATCAGTGTAAACCAAAAAGATTTTTTTATTTTTGAAGAAGGCTAAAACCATTATCATCTGGAGTTTGAAGATGATAATGGTTTTAGAATGGCAGGGAGGAAAAAGGAGGTCATATCCAAAGCCCCTCAGGTGGCAACTGGCAAGTGTGTATGTGTGTGTGCATGTGTGTATATGTGTGCAGGTTTTGGGGTGGGAAACAGTGAATTTATCCAAAGCAAGGCAGCTGCAGGACAGTCTAGGGAATGTGAACATTATGGTCCAGGTACAGAACAGCCCAGAGGTTCCTAAGTAAAGCAGTACCTCCCAAAAGTATGCTGGAGAACAAAGATTCTAACTGCCCTGTGTAAATGGGATTGGACAGGGGAGAGGCAGGAGCTGGGAAAAGCAGCTCAGGGGCAGCTGCAGAAGTCTCTGCTTGAGGGGATGTGGCCCCACTGACGTGTTAACTATGGCAATGAAATGACAGGAGCTGATTTGGAAAACACCACAGACAGGGATCAACTGTCCCTGGCAGGTAACAGTATTTGGAGGATGTAAGGCAGAAGCAGACATGAGTTTGAGGTTTTGATTAAGGAGGCTCAAAAGGCCGGTGTTGGAAGGAAAAATGGGAAGGGGCATTTCTGGTAGGGCACGAAGGAGCACATAACATAGCAATGAAGAACATTCAAAAGGGTCCGAGGGCTGCAGCCCAAGCAGCGTTACAATGACTTTAAAACCCTGAGATCCTAGTCCTGTCCTGGCCACTTCCTGGACATCTTCCCTACAACCTTCCTCATCTCTAGGGGGATGACAACAGCTATTCTCTGCCCACTTCACAGAGTGGGTAAAGGGTCATGGAAATGACCTGAACAAAAGCACCTAGAACACGAAACAGCTGGACAAATATCAGGCATTGTTGTTTTGCATGCAGGTGGTGGCTGCACAGAGAGATTCCGCTCACTGAGAACATGGGCTGCAAAAGTCAAGATGGTCCAGGACTTGGCCTCAGCCTAAGTGATGTCTTTAGTGAACAGAGAGTTTCTGGAGAAGCACTGATTTGCTGAAAAGGATCTGTTCCCTTCCCCAAGCCAGGAATCAAAGCTACATGGTTCAGGGTAAAGAGGCACATTGTCAACACCACTCCATGGGTGGCTTCTGCTCAGACTGTCAGAGCTGGAAGGGACTTGGGCATCATCTAGTTCAAGACCCTGGTGTTACAGGTAGGAATAACGAGGCTCCGAGGAGCAGAAGAGTGACTTGATCAAGGTCTCCTAGTGACAGCAGCTGGAAGACAGAAGAATAATAGTGCCAGGTAGACCATTTTCTCCTCAACTATGAGCTCAAACAGTGTCTTCTCTTTATGAGACTTCTGCACAGTCTCTCCACAACCTGTTCTCCCTACAGAGGGTGATCCTTATTAGTCCTAAAAACCCAAATCTAACCTGTCGTTTCCCTGCTGAAAGTACTTTGATGGGCTGGCAGCAACTCCTGCCCTCCGCCCTCCACTGAAGGCTCAGCTCCTGCCCTGCGGCCCACAGCTAATGCCCCCTCTCTCGGAACCTTCAACCCCACCACTGTTTTGCAAAGAATTCCCTTCTTAAACTCTACAGCTGCCCCTTTTGAGTTTTCTTCTGTTTCCTGCCAGGACCCTGGCAACACCAGTGGCCTATCAGGCCTGTGAGGTGGCCCCTGCCTGCCCGTCATCACTACCACCCACCCTGTGCTCTGACTCAAACATACTTATCCCCTGAGCTGAGCTGCAGCTTATGTTACAAACTTTACAGTTCCCAGCAAATCTTCATAGCATTTGTCATAATTTGCCGTGCACATGTGTCTATGCACACAGACATGTGTGGGATTATTTGATCTACCTCTGTCTCACTAGACTGTAAAATGAGATTCTCTGGTTGATCTACTTTTCCAAGTCTGAAGGCCAAAGGGTCTGGAGGCAAAATGCTCCTGGAGACTCGGCTGCTACTAGCCTCCTTGTCACTCTCTCTCAGTGACATGATATAAAGGGAAAATGGAAAATTGCTACAGATGCTCTGAAAACAACACCCTTGGCACCTCCTCAGCCAAGCAGCAGGCGGGGGACCCATGAGGCAGGGAGGGTGGGTGCTGGCTGCTCCTGAGAGCCATAAGTACTGTCAAGGCCTGGCGTCAGAGAGTGACCTTGGGAACGAAGCCCACAGAAATGTCCCACCCAAAAGATGGAGGAGGCTATTAACATGGCTCACTCAGACTGCACTGCCCGGGGAGAGAATAGAGTCTTATTATTAACCTCCATGTATTAATATTTGATAAAGCATCTCCACAATGATAGATAGCAGTCACCCATAGAAGGGAAGCAGCCTTGGTTCTGTAAAGAGTTCCGAGAGAGGATGAATAGCTTTTATCAAGAGTGGCAAGGGGACAATGCAAAGTGTCATGTCATGGGCAGGGGAAACCTGCTCTGGATCACACAGTGCAGGTGGCATGCTGGCATCTCTTGCAGGTTTATCTGCACAGTGTCCTTCCTGGGGGCAGGGGGGACAATCTCGCCATGGCTGACCTTCCAGAGAAAGCTGCTGATCCAATATTTTTCTCTCTGACATTAAAATGATTGCTGACAATTATAGATATTTCTGTGGATAGTATATCTTCCCAATATATAGTCTCTAAATAAAACTCCATTTTATGTTTTTAAATCTGAGAAGAAAAATCATTAAAAACCTCCCATTAATGAGACTATCATCTTTGCCGGTTACAGGTACCTGGAGACAGACTTGGGGACCATGGACAACCGGTGCCTTGCACCTGAATCTGTCAACTTAACAGAGAAGCTAGTAATGCCCATCCATTGGGGTGAGGCCCTGCTCCCTGAGAAATCACTCACCCTCTGGACACAAAGCCCTCCTAGGCAACCGGGGCATCTGAGATCAGCATCTTCCTGTACACGAGGGGAAAGGGGCCTGAGGGAGAGGTCAAACATGTCCTGAGGACACCCTCAGGGCCTTTCATCAGCAGAGTTAGGAAGAGGCCTGTACCACCCTCCCCAGGGAGTTCCTGGCAGCCAAGGAGGTGGGCAGGGAGCAGAAGCACCTGAGGAATGTCTGCCAGCCACAGAATTTAACCTCAGGGCCTGTGCATAGTGGGTCCAGAAGACAGTGAAGGTTCAGAATGGCAGCAACACAATTCTGTGCATCTGGTTTTAAAATGAGAGACCCTGTTTAGTCAATCCCTTAGTGATTGCTCAACAGGCCAAAGAACAGGAGGAAGGCTGAGAAAGAACATGAAGGCTGTCTCTTCAGTGCAGGGAGCAGTCCAGGGCCTCCTGAGAAGTCCAGGCCCTTCTCAGGAGGCTCTGGACTGCTCCCCGCACTGGAAGATGCCTCTGCAAGCTGAGGAGCTGTAAATCACGCAGCAGGCAGCACATGGGATGCCAGATGCCAAGCTGTGTGCATGGGTAAGGCAGGGGAGTGGAGGGAGGGAGGGCAGGGAAGAGAGAAGAGGTGAGGGAGGCTGCTGCACAGGGTTTCTCTTTTGGGGTGTCCTTCTACAGCGTTCCTCCACTGCCTGCTTTTCCAGCTGGGCCATGTCTGCCCTGACGCAGCGTCCTCACTGGAGTCATTGGAGTCTGTACCCAGGTGCAGGGGAGGGGAGGAGTATGCAGGAAGGCAGATGTCTCCTCTGGAGTGAGGAGAGGGAGACAGAGGGTGGGCATTCTGACTGGTAAGTTCCCTGCAGCCTGCAGTGCTTCATTCTTCATCCAGATGGCCATGAAGGCTCATCTGGCAGCTCCCAGTATGGAAAAAGGAAGGAGAAGAAATGATGTTTGTGGACAATTAGGGGGACTCTAGGAGCTGGTGAGGGGAGCCTTCCTATTGAAACATGAAGGCTGGAAGGATAGGAACTTGGGCTTTTCAGCTGCTACTCTTTCTGTAATCCCTCAAAACAGGTCCAGAAAGTAGGGAGGTGCCAGAGGCAGTCATCAAAAGAGAGAAGCATGGTCTCCAGTCCAGGAAGAAGCCTCAGGGCTACCTGCTACTTAACCTCATGTCAGGCGGCCAGCTTAGAGACTGACGTTAAAATGCTAAAATCTGCTCAGGGATCTGCAGGGCAAATATTCCTGCTGGGATCCCAGCCCTCCCCTTGGCATTGCCAAGGTCAAATCCACCCCCTTAAAGGAGCCTTCTGCAACATTTTCCTACCCATCTTCCTTTTCATTTCAGTTAGGCTGACTCCTAGTTTCATGCAGAAAGTCATTCATTCTGGAGAGAGGTCAGGTTTTTATGTACTAGGACAGAACAGCCAGATGGCTTGTTTCTTTAGGTCCAGGAAGGAAGATCTGGGAGTAGTATGAAAGGCAGAATAGACAGTATTTCCTTTGGAGTTGAGAGAAGTTTACTTAAGAGGCAGAAAAGATCACATCCAGTCACCCAAATTCAGGTCTTCCAACCACAGGTCATTAAATGGAGATGGACCTAGAGAAACTGTCTCATCTGGAAAAGCATTTGATGAGACCCATCATCCTTTGGTTTCTTGGGCCTCACATGTCACCCAGCCAGAAGGCAGAGACACAGCAAGGGTCCTGGACTGGGTGGCCTTATGGAGAGAGACCTGTATGGCATGGGGCTTCATCTCATGGGCATCAGGTCTGGGGGAAGGGGAAAGGCCCAGAGTCTCAAGCACAAGCATTAGCCTGGTTTCCTTGGTTGGCTTTTTCTTCCAACTCAGACTTCCAAGGCAAAGGAGGGTAAGGGTTAAGAAGGAAGAAACAAGTTCTGGAACAGGCCAAGGTACATCAGGCAAGGAAAAAGATCAAGCTCATGATCTTGAATGTCTGAAGTTGGGAAAAGAGAAAGGACAGAAAACACCTATGGGAGATTTTCTTAGTACTAACATTATCTAATATTTACCTAGCATTTTATTATTAATAAAAACTTTAATAAACTATCTTATTTGCTCTTCACAACAAACTTGAGAAAGTACTATCATTCCCATTTTTATAAAAATGGGAAAGGAGTCAGTGATCCTCCATTGTGGTGGCATTAGAGGCTGAATCAGTACTTGAATCTGGAGCTTGTGACATGTTCCTCCTCACCCCAGGACCATCTATTTCAGAAGAGGATGCCAAGCCAATCTCCCCAGCCTTGCCACATATACCTATGAAGCAGATCACTGCTATCTTATAAGCAACTCAGAGCTGAATGCCCTCCTTGCCTTAATATCCCTGTGAGTGGGAGAGTGGCTGAGAGCTCCTGCTCCCTAATGCCTCTTTTGAAAGGCTGACCCCTGCCTAAGCTGCTAAGGTGGCCCCAGCAACAGTACTGAAGGGAAAAAAAAAGTCAAGACGTTGAGAGTAGGAAGGTTGACACATTCCCTTCCTCCATTCTGCCTACCCAGCAGGATGGGCACATCTGGCCACTCCATTTAGACCTTTCCAAAGCTTTAGCTCAAGCCCAGGTCACTTAGAGTGGATTCTCAGGAGAAGGAAGCCAGTAAACCACTTAGGTTGTTTTTGAAAATCTTGAGAGGGCCTCAAACTAACATGTTTACTTGTTAGCCAGATGTTTTGAATCGTTGGGGCCCAGGCATGCAACACTACGCGCTGCGGCTTTCCCTCTCCCTGAGGGCATTCAGATTCTCTGGTGAGTCAGATGCATGCTCCTGATGAGGAGTAGGCTCAACTAGGCACAGCCAAGGTCAGCAAAGGCTCTTTCCTGATCAACCAAGACTGACCACTAAGTACAGAGTCTTGCTCTGTCATGCAGGCTGGAGTGCAGTGGTGTAATCTTGAGTCACTGCAACCTCTGCCTCCTGGGTTCAAGTGATTCTCATGCCTTAGGCTCTTGAGTAGCTGGGATTACAGGCACATGGCACCACGCCTGGCTATTTTTTTGTATTTTAGTAGAGACGGGGTTTCGCCATGTTGGGCAGGCTGGTCTTGAACTCCTGGCCTCAAGCCATCCACTCACCTCAGCATCCCAAAATGCTGAGATTATAGCCATGAGCCACTGTGCCTGGCCTTGTGCTTGCCTCTTTAACCTATCTCCACCAACTTCCCAAGCAGCTCATCAGACCTGGCAGCAACACGCACAGGACAACTGGAGAAATCTGGGGCCCTTCTGCCTGCCAGAATCACATACACCCTTCAGTTCCCAGCTCAAGGGCTGCCTCCTCCATGAACTGTCCCGATTCTCCCTGCATCTCTTCTTTGACTCTCTCATTGCTGTTTATGTGCCCTTCTTACAGTTCTTCTCTAATTCTATGCATGCTAATTAATTGTGAACATAGTTCATTATTCCTTAATAGATTATAAACTCCTGAGAGACAGACACTATATTGAATTCATCTCCATGGTTCCCCTCTCCCCTTTCATGTTTGGCCAGGGGTTTAGCTTTAAACATAGTAGGAGTACAAAAAGTAACTGTTAAAGAGAATCTACCTTGGCTTTCTTAAAAAATGATAAAAGGGCTGGGTGTGGTGGCTCTTGCCTGTAATCCCAGCACTTTGGGAGGCCAAGGAGGGTAGATCATGAGGTCAGGAGTTCGAGACCAGCCTGGCCAACATGGTGAAACCCCATCTCTACTAAAGATGCAAAAAGTTGGCTGGGCATGGTGGCACCTGCCTGTAATCCCAGCTACTCAAGGCAAAAGAATCACTTGAACCTGGGAGACGGAGGTCTCAGTGAGCCAAGATCACGCCATTGCACTCCAGCCTGGGCAACAGGGCGAGACTCCATTTAAAAAAAAAAAAAAGATAAAAGGATCTCTGCACAAAGGCCAGTCCCCACTCTTACCTTGCTTTGGCAAATCTTACAGAATATGGTACCCCTCTCCCTCCACCTGGATCACCAGGGTCATTGCAACTAGATTCAGGCAGCACAGAGATATAAAGAAGGTAAAATCAGACGGACAAAGCCAATGGTTCCAAGTTTGGTTATTTAAAGAGGCTTAAATTAACACACACAAAAGCAATGAGTCACTGCTACAGTCTGTCCCCAAGGGAAACCAAGGAAGAATTTTGTGGGGTCAAGGAGGGTAAGAAGGAGATGAAGGAAGAAGAGAGTTTCTTGTAAAGATTAAGGACACCAGGGGTGATGACTGAGACCCAAGTGGATTCCTTGTCATGACCAGGGAGATGAGACATCGCAGCATTCCTTTCCTGGGATGAGAAGCCCCTTTCACTCCCAAGGTGAGAGGTCATTATGGTCCCAGAAGGGCCCAGGGTCCTGCTCAGGCTTCAAGGTCAGCCGGGGACTGTGGGATCTGGAAGCTGAGTAGAGGGAGGTAGGGTGGAAGAGGATTACTTCGACCTTCAATTCGGGCCATAAGGTATGGGGACAGTGGGAGAATCACTCCAGAAAGTATTTATGGGGAAGGTTTTGCTCTTCTTAGGAGGTGGAAGATGGGAACAGTCAGTGATGGTGAAACAGGTCCAGTGTGAGCTGCTGACTGGGTCAAGTGAAGGAATCCACCCCCAACACATACACACAACCCCATGTAACTCAAACTCTCTTACTGGCCAAGGACTTAGGGTTAGAATATAGTTACCCTGGGTCAAGTTTAGGGAGGCAATAGTCACAGGAGTTGGAAAAAAAGAATCCCAAGAATCAGATATCAGCCAGCAGGGGGAGGAGAAACCATTTCTACAAGAGATTTAAGATATTCTCCACCCCCACCCTCTCTCTCTCATGCTCTCTCTCTCTCTCTCTCTCTCTCACACACACACACACACACACACACACAGAGCAAAAGAGAGAGAGAGGGTGGGGGTGGAGAATATCTTAAATCTCTAGTAGAAATGGCTTGTCCTCCCCCTGCTGGCTGAGGTCTGATTCTTGGGACACACACACACACACACACGCACACACGCACACACGCACACACGTACACACACACACACACACACACACACACGGGGGAGGCAGAGAGTGAGAGCGGGGAGATCTATTATGAACCTGCTAAGCAAAAAGCTAATTCCAGTTTAAGGATGAAAGGTTTCATCAAGAAAATCCTTCCTGAGGCAGTGGGGAGGATGTTATCTGCTCTCAATTTCCTATCCAATCACTCCTTTTGGGACCACAGAGAGGAGGATGATAATTCCTCTCTCCAGGCCCAGGCAGGAAATCGGGATGCACCAGGAGGCCCCATGCACCTGCGCCCAGCTGTCCAGCCCTCAGGCACTGCTTTGCCAGACTTCCTTATACTTCTCACTTTGCCACAGGTCACTCAGGACAGAGGCAGAGGGCAGGCCCCACCTGGTCCCAGCTCCAGCACCTCCTTGCTTCTCAGAGGCCCTTGGGGGCAGAGGCTACCTGAGCCTGTGCTCCCTCCCAAGGGGAACCCACCTCCCTGAGCCCGGCAAACACGTCTCCATCACCATGCCAGGGCTCACCCAACACACACAGGGGATTCACACTAGGTGGGGAGGGTGTGAACCCTGTGATTGCGGGAATGCCTTCCAACCTCTGCGGCCCCAAACGGTACCTGCCAAGGCCTTGATCCGGGACCTCTCAAAGAGCCTGGCTGAGCTGTTGTCATTATCCAGCTCGTCGTCTGGGGCATCCCAGCGGGCATTGATCCGGCTGTATGGTGGCTGGTTGCCCACGTTTTCAAACTCTGTGGCCGATGTCATGTCAGCAGGCTCTCAGCAGCTCCGCCTGCCTCAGTCTTCATGGAAGGGTCCCTGGGGGACAGCAACACAGTCAGAGGGTTAGCTCCCTACCTCCTTGGACTTTTTCTCAGGGGAAACTTATTCGGAGCATCCAACGTGAGTAGATCCTGGCAGGAGCAGCAAACCGTGTCATCTGCCTGGGCATGCTTTCCTACTGGGGTCTCTGGGTCATTTGTTATAAAATATTGCTGCAGCAGCAGCAGCAACAGTACCGGCGGCGGTGGCGGGGACGGAGAGCTGCATGTAGCAAGGGTCAGGACGGCCAGCAGGTGGAGACGTTAGTCGCAGCCAGCCGCTTCCTCCAGACCCACCGCCCTGCTGCAGGGGGCACCCCGGGAGAGAGGAAGCTCTCCCAAGAGCCAGATGCTGTGGGGCACGAGCTGGGGAGAGCAGCCCTCACCCTGCGGACTGGGCCAGGACCTAACCTGATGCGGGAAATGGGGACAGGCCAGGGGAGGGGAGAAGATGGAAGTTGGCCGAGTCTGACCCAAATGGGAACCATGGGGAGAAATGGATGAGAGTTAAGCCACCACTGACACCACCAGCCTGGGATAGCTGCCCTGGGGAGACTTCGCTCCTCACAGAGGCTTCCTGAGAGCCCTCTGAGTTCCTTCCCAGCCACTGGTATTCAGAAAGCTGACCTCGCATTTTAGGGCTTCTTTGAAGTGTGACCAGGTGCTCAGATGAGGTCTCCTGTTGAATCCCAGGACAGGCCGAGCAGCCCAGAGGAGCCTTCCATCCCACCAAGCAACCGTGTGGCAGTCGGGGCATCCCACAAACAAATGAACCGTCCACTGCAAGTCCATGCAATGAACCAGAGCATCAGGAGCACTGGGTCCTCCCTCACCTGCCATCAATCATTCCTGCTCACTCATGCATTCATTCATTCACAATTAATTCAAATATGTACTAAGCTCCAACTAGGTGGCAGGCACTGTACTAGGCAAAGGCAAGTAAGATAGGAAGCCCATGTCCTCATAGGGCTTGGATTCTGGTGGTGGAGACACAAAATCAAACAAGCAACTACAAGAAGGTGTGATGTGTGTCATGGCTGGCTAAGGTGGGGATTCGGCAGGGTCTGGTGTCAGGGAGGGGGAGTTGAAGCTTATTCCTAAAGGAAGCTTGGAGGGACCACAGGTGGGAAGGGACAAGCATCCAAGCAAAGGGACAAGAGTCCAACCAAAGCAGGTGCAATGTCCTGAAGGTAAGAAAGAACACAGCAAGTTTTGGGAACCTTATGAAGTAACAGGAAGGCAGGGGTGGGGTCAGGGGAGAAAAGTGAGGATGAGGCCACGGGGGCCAGGCTCAGTCTTCAATGTTCTGAGCCTTAGGAAAACTAGTAGTTTTCTTCATCTGTACCTGCCATTCGGTCCTCTTTCTGGGGAGCTTAAGGGACTCCAAGATCAACTGTGTAAAAAAACAGGGGACCCAGAGCCTTCACATCCAAGAGAGTGAAGTGGGAGGTGGGGAGGCTATGAAGCAGACCCGTGATGGGTGTGGACAGCCAGTGAGCTGTGATGGAGAGCACGCCCTCTGTGGGTATGTGCACCCACACCACACACACAGGCTCACCTCCGACACGCTGACACACATCAGCACACACACGTACACCCACCAGGCACACACTTGCGGAAGCACTGAAGCACATTCACCAGCCCAAGCGTGATGGCAGCAGGGCTACAGCCTTATTTTTCAGATACAGACTCAATTCAGACTGCATTTTGCCCAACCTGATGAATCAATCCCGCCACATCCTTTTGAGGTGAGACAGGAGCCAGGATTACCTGCCCTAATTGCCTTGGGAGAAAACCAAGGCCTGCTGCAGGAGGAGGCCTCCCCAAGGTCATCCGGGTAATGACTGCGGCAGCTGGGACCAAAGGCCAAACTGGAGCCTGGTTCATCCCCCTTGGCTGGACAGGTTTCAGGAAGGCAGGTGGGGAAAGGACGCAGTGCATGGGGACAGAGGGCATTTCCCAGCCACCACGGCTTGGCAAAAATGTTTGCTACTCAAGAGAAGGGAAGGTGCAAGGTGAGAAAAACCAGTCATCACCCTGAACACAGTATGCCCCATGATGCCAAGCCTGTGCCCAAGGCCACCCTTGTCCCTCTGAACAGCCTGTCCTCTTCTGCAGATGGACTTGCTGCTTCCAGGGCTGAGATTTCGCACCCAACTGGCTGGACAACCATAGCTGAGAAGGATCCCCTCGGACCCCCAGACCCACGCCTTTCCCTACTTCCCTTAAGGGAAACTACCACTGACTTGGTCTCTGAGCCAGAGAAGGACTGACAGGCTGACCACCTCCTGCAGGGCCGCAAGCCTGTCCAGCAGCCCCTGAGAAGGGCTGAGCTGCCAGACGCAGGAGGTGAGGTGAGATCAGACCCTGAGTGCAGGAAGTAACTGGACCCTGGCTCTCCTTATTCGTCCTGGGCTATTTTTAAGAGTGGCTGAGAGAGGCCCAGGCCGTGGGGCTGGAGAGTGAGATTACCTTTGCCGTGGCTCCGTAAATAAGTCTGCCCCAGAAAGATGAGCCTGAGCAGGCCAACCAGCAGGCCCAGCGTTCAAGACAAGATTGATGGCCCCGTGTGCAGGAGAGCGGCAGCTCGACAGCAATTCATCCTGCTTAAAAACGCCATCTCTCCTGCGGCCACAGCTCAGAGAAGGCAGCAGCCGGGCAGCAGCTCTGCCAGGAATGGGAAGAGATGTATGTGTGTGTCTAAATATACAGCTGGAGTTTGTTTTTGTTTTTGTTTTTGTTTTTGTTTTGGAAAGAGTCAGGTCCTTGAAAACAAACACCAAGGAAAGATGATTCAGAAATGAAAATGAGGCCCCTTTCCTTGTGCCTCTCTTCCCCTGCCGTGCCCATCCCAGCCCCTTCCCAGGTGGCATTCCATCAGAGTCAAGGGGGCCATGGGATTGGCCAGTGCACGGAGGTCGGAAGCTCTCGGAGAATCAGCTGTGAGATGCAGAAAGGAAATAAATAGGAAAACAGGAAAGCTACAGATAGTTAACAAAAAACAGACACGAAGATATGCCTGTCCAAAACCAGACAACCCATCCTCAATGTCACCATGTCTTTTTCCATACCGTTACCATGGCCCTTCAAAGGCCTGGCTATAAAGAGACCACCATGACTAAAAATAGCAGCCTATGATGGGGCTCATGGTGGGGCCACCTAATTGAATGCAGAGTCATGGAAATGACATTTAAGTTGCTACCTGGGGGGAACTTGGAGATGAGATGATCTGGTCTCATTTTCAAAGATATAAGTCATCTGCCCATCTAGAGTGGCCTTCCATGAGTCACAGAGGACTGCAAATACATGACTAAAATTAGACCTTAAATTCCACGTCAGGCCCATCAGTAAACCCAGGAAAAAAGACATAAAAAGTTCCTTGTCCCATTCATTCTCCAACTCACCCATAGGTCCCCCAGAATTCCTTCTCTGAACCCACCTGACCCTCGTCAAGTATAGGTGGGTCTTCTCTGGTCTGTGTGACTCTGTGCCCAGGGAGGTCGACTTGCCCCATCCATCCATCCACCTGCTTGTCTAGCAGCTCCAAATGCATAGTCCAGAGTCATCCTTACCTACCTTCTGCCATCCCTTGACCCCAGGCTATATTTTGAGTAGGATGGGACGCTAGAAGACTTGCCCACAGCTCAGCACTGAAAAGCTCACAGGATCACAGAGAGCACTCGACTCACACAAAGAACGTGTACTTACGCATGCATTTCACAATAAAACTGATGCGCCCACAGCTCCAACCTTCACATCTACCTCTGAGGTCGGATGCTAGGCTCGGAGCCTCAACCTCATGTGCTATGTCCAGTTACTCCCTGGATTGGTTAAGAACTGAGAAACCAGTGGTAGCAGTTCCTCTCCCAGCTTGGAGTGTGCTGATGGAGCCCAAGCTAGGACCCATGTCAGCCCTCCCCAAAGCCCCATGCAAAAGAGTCGGCTCTTCTCTTTTCTCCATCCTCTAGTCCTCCAACAAAGCAAACAGCATCCTCTCCTCTTCCCTGGGCCTCATAAAAGTGAGAAGCAACAAAGCACAAAGATCTACTTCCAAAGTGGGAAACGGGGGGAATACAGGGTGATGCAGGGCTGAGGAGCAGCTTATTCCAATAGCAAGGACACTGTCTTCCTTAAACAGTATTGCTCCTTCCACTCTCTTGTTATTTTCTCTCTGGCTGTAAGGTTTGACCCCCTCACCTGGTTTCTAGTTTGTCCTGCCCTCTTATGCCACCTCAAACCTGCTTTTAACGTAATTTGGTATTGTGGCAACCCAGTCAGGAGATTAAATCCCGAAGCTTCTCTGGTAATTTTCCTGCCAATGTATCACCAAAAAAGGAACATCCCTCCTCTCCCTCTGATCATCATCACATTGCATATTCACAGGCACCTTAAAGAATAGTCAACTACACAAAAACACATGTGCACACACTCACTAGAATGAGAAGCAACAAGATGTCCAGTGCAGAGTACTTACTCTAAATCTGTCTGCACCCGAACCTCCTCCCTACTCGCAAGCTCTAGTCTGGCACCTCCATCTGCCTACCAGACATCTCCAACTATAAATTACAGCTCAGTCTCAATATGGCTAAGACTGAGCACCGGGCTACCAGGAGAGCAGAATCAGGGAGTTTCAGTACTATGGGGTAACTATGTGGCCCAGATAAGCATGCCACCTATGGGTGGCCTTTCCAGCAGATGGACACCGCCAGTAGTTCCTGGATCAAGCCACTTCCCCTCCCCAGAGCACGTTCTACTTTTTCACACTGCAGTTCCCATCCCAACCAAGCCTGGCTATTAGTCCATCACTGATGAACTGTGGTTTGTGGTGCTTAAAATCCCAAGATTACTACCCATGGTTGCTACTATCAGGCAATCTCCATGCATATTCAATATCCTGGTCATTCTAGTCCACTGCTATTTGGTGAGGCCTTTACCAGACACTTCTACTGCAGTTTCTGTCACCTGGCAGGGGCTTTACGTGTCACAACTTGTTCACCCTCATCATGGAAAAATCTACCAAGAACTGGCTCCAGTTATGCTGCAGCTGCTGGAATAAGAGTAGGGGTGGGTGGGATCATGGCTCCGATAGTTCTTACAGGATTTGGTTGGGGAACAGGTGCTGCTCAGCTCTGATGTAGGGACTGATCCAACAAACTTTTATCGTAACAACAGCATCTATCAGCACTTCACATCCTGCACAGAGGCAAATGTCCACTGGGAACCATTAAAGGAGAGGGGAGAGATGATACTCTTATATACATATTAGGTTGGTACAAAAGTAATTGTGGTTTTTACCATTGAAAGTAATGGCAAAAACCACAATTACTTTTGTACTAACCTAACAGTTTTCAAACATTATCCTCTATTGGGATTCTTGGGCTCAATATCTACATTTACAGAAAGCTGTGACCCAGTCCTACCTCCTATCTCTCCCAACTCACTTCTTTCACGATAGCCACTGGCCTCCTCTCCCAGAATAAGTAATACTTTACAGCAGTTGAGTTGAAAAGTTGGATGCCCATTTTCTCTTCTTCCATGAGGACTTTTCAAGAATATCTATAGCAACTTCTCTCTTCCACAATAAAAACTGCAGAAGGTAGTGAGGTCTCAACATTGGAAATAGTCAAGAATAGATTGGAATAATTTATTTGACATCATCATCAAAATATTTCTAATGTAATAACTGATTCAGAAAAGATTTTAAAAACCCATCAGATAATGGGTTGATGGGTGAACTTCACAACGGAGGGATCAAGTTTTCAACACCTGAACTCACTGATGAATTTTAGTATCACCAAGAACAGGACAATTAGGCACGGTGTGCCTCCTGACATGGTGCAACATGAAGGATATCATGACCTTTGATGGTCTTTCCAAAAAAGTTGAACCTGAATTTATTAATAATTAAGGTTTAGAGCTAATTTCCCATTTATAGGAATTATAGGAAATCAAGTTAAATAACAACATGAGGAAGCAAAGAAACAAACCCAGAATGTAGGGCATTCCACAGACAACTGACTCAGCTTCTTCAACAAGTCAGAGGCATTAAAACAGACAAGAAAGAGGCAGGGAGTGAGGACTGCTATAGCTCAAAAGAGACTCAGGAGATGTAATAATCAAATATAATGCACCTTGTTCGGATCTTGAATTTTAAAAAACACTACCAAAACACATTTTTGAGGCAATCAGGGATATCTGAATTACAGACTCAATATTGATTGGTACCTAGGAATCAGTCAATTGTGTTAGATGTGATCATGGCATTATGGTTATGTAAGAAAGTAATTTTTTTTTTTTTTCGCAACGCTCAAAAATGCAGTGGGGGACGTGACATGAGGTCTGGGATTTGCTTAAATGTGCATCAGCAAAATAGGAAGCAGATGAAACAAGTGGGAAACCACTTGCTGGTTATTGACTTGGAGTGATCTGCTTAACACGGGTTCATGATTCTAATCTCTCTACTTTTATACATGCCTGAAATTTTGTATGATAAAAACTTTGATAACATTGACAGTTAATAATAAATTAAATTTGTAAAATACAGTCATATGCCCTAGGCACAACTGGGACCTAGAATAAAAGTGAACCCCTTTCCATGGTCCTAACGCCCTTCCCAGTTTCTCCAAGCTCATCTCCCCACACTCACTACAGGTAACCTGCCAGACTTCTTTCAGTTCTTCAAACTTGAAATGTCCTCCCCATCTCAGGGCTCTTGTGCATGCTGTGCTCTCTGCCCGGGACACTTCCTGGAGCATCTCTGCATGTCTGGCTCCTTCTCTTTCCTCAGGTCTCTTCTCAGACATCGCTTCCTTGTGGAAGTCCTCCCTGGTCACCCTATCTAAGGTAGCTCCCCACTCTGTTAGCCTCAGTCTCCCTGACACTCTGCTTAACTCTATGGCACTTATCATAATTGTAATTATTCATGTATCTGTTGTTTTCCTCTTTTTTTTTTTTTCTTTTCCTCTCAATGCCTAGACCATAGGCTCCTTATAGGCAGCGGCCATGTCTATCTTTTTCATTACTGTACTCCAGTGCCTAGTACTGGGCCTGGGACATAGTAGTAAATATTATCCTCCTCCTACAGACCTAATCTCAAACTCTGGAGCCTTTTTAAACCCCTCTATTCCACCATATTCCCTGACCCACGCACTCAGTTATCCCATGTACATATATTGAGCAACTTATTCAATATTTATTCATCACCAAGGCCAGTCATTAAGCCCCTGAAAGGGTCTTTCATTCATCATTTCTTTATGTTTTAGAGCTCTACTTCACTCAGGCCCTCATCCTTTCCCACATGGTCCATCTCTGTCTGTGCTCAGCCCCTTCACAATCCCTCCTGCACGGCCCCTCATGCTGACACACCCCTACTCTGTAAGCTTTCAGCAGCACAGCCCAATCCAAAGCCCCACACCATTTGGTGCTGAGCTCACACTCTCCTTTATGCGAACTCTGCTCTAGTCAGGAGGGTTCACATGTCCCGTGTCCCCACCATGGTGTCATGTGCCTCAACAACTTTATTTATGCCACATCCCATACACTGATATTTAGCTACCTCTCCCATCCCCTTCAAATTGAAAGCAAATACAATTTTCAAACATTTAGAAATACATGTTCAGCATGTTCTCAGAATCTGAGTGAGGTTGCTTTTTCCTTCCTGTCCAACCCCATGGATCCCCTGTTGTCTCTTTTCCCCCTCAAGTAAAGGGAGCAGGAAAGATGGGCTCAGGGAGAGCTGGTGGTGACCCAGGCACCTACTCCCCCTCTTCAGTCTCACTTCCTCCCCACCAACCTCACTGCCACTGGCAAGGGAGGCCAGATCTTTGCATTCCTTTCTGCTGCCCTCAAATCCTGGGAGAAACATGAATCTCTAGCTTTTTCTCTCTTCCGCCTTCATTTTAACATGCACAAGTCTTTCTCATCTTTAACAAAACTCCTCCTTGCCATCTTCTCTCTCCTTTCTTTCAGAGCCAACATTATCGACAAAGTTGCCAAGGACATGAATGGGTAATTCACAGAAGAGGAAATCTAAAAAGCTAAAACCCTAAGAAGAGAGACACTCAAGCCCATTAGTGGCCTGAGAAATGCAGATTAAAACAAGGAGACCCCACAGGCAAATATTAGCAAGCTGAAGCATGCTGCATGTAATGCTAATGTGGACAGGGGCAGCCTTGTGCACGGCTGGTGGGAGTGTGGATTGGCCCAGCCATTCTGGACTCAGGCTGGCTAAGTGTGACTCTATTCAAACAAGTCTAGAAGGGGACATATGGGAGAATGCTTACTGAGGCACTGATTGTGGTGGCGGGGACATGGAAATAAACTTGTGTCCACCACTGGGGCAGGAACAGATAAAATGCACTGAATGAACATGTGGAGGAGACACGGCAATGCCGGAGGATCTTAGAAACACAGTGCTGAACAAAATACATAAGAAACAGAATGAGATCTATAACATTATTTACATGATTAAAAAATATGTGCACATAGCCAATACCCATATAAGGACATTTGCAAATTAAAGGAAAACTCTTAAACACATAAAAATGGTTGTATTTAGGTGGAGTGAAGGGAATGGAAAAGGAAAATGGAAATAAAAGAAAATATCAACCAACCAACCATAGAGAAGGGTCTTGCATAGAAAATGATCATGAACTGAGAAGTAGGATGACTTCAGCCCTCCACTCCTAATGTAAAAATAGATACAGTGTATGTATCTGTATTCACGGTGGCTTCTTCATCCTATACTCAAGTCACTCCTCAACTCACTGAAATCTGGCTTCCTCCCTCACTCCATGAAATTATTCTTGCCAAAAGTCACAGATACCTCCCTTCCTTGATACTTAAAGCAGGAGATGCTTTTCAGGTCTTATCTTACTTAGTAGCATTAGGTTCTGTTGGCCATTTCAATATTTTCTGAAATGATTTCCTTTGTCTTCTAGGACATGTTCTTTGTTCCTTCTTAATTTTCTGGCCCTTCCTCCTTGGCCTGCCTATTAAATAGTGATGCTCCCCGGAGTTCTCTCATGGGCCCCTCCACTTCTTCCTCTATCTACACACTGTTCCTAGGCTATCTCTTTCACTCCATGACTTGAATTACCATATTATGCTAAGGACTTTCAAATCTTCTGAACCCATCACGTCCAACTGCCTTCAGAACATCCACCTAGAAGGCCCACAAGCCTCTCATGTTCACCCAGTGGAATCTATCCTCATCCTTTCCCCATTTTTCCTGCCATGCTTCCTGTCTGTCAACATCCCAGTGGCCCAAGCCAAAACCTCAGATCATGCTCCATGCCCTCCTTTCCTCTCATCACACCAGCCCCTTTGCTATCTCTCCAATCTCTGTTCTTCTCCATCTCCACTGCTCCCCATACTTCTGGCCACTGCCATCTCAAGTCTAGTGGTTTCTGCTGGTCTGTGTATCTATATTTGCTCTTTGGCCTACCACACTAGCCCATTTTCTACACTGAAGCCAGAAAGACCATCCTAGAATACAAAGATGACATCACTTACATACTTTAATAGCTCTTCTCTATCTCAGAAGAGAGTTTTAAACCCATAATAAATCACAGACAAAGCCCTTCATGATCTAGTCCTTCCCTGATCACTATTTCCATCTAATCCTTCCCCTCCCCCAACTTCTCCAATCCTACATCCAGCCATAAGGAACTCCATTCAGGTCCCTGGCTCTCTCTGGACATGTTATTTGCACATGCTGTTCCTTAAGCCCGAAAACCCTCCCTCCTTTGCAGAATAACTTCTTCTCCGTCAGAACTCAGCCCAGCCTTCATTTCCTTCAAGAAACCTCCCACTGCTGCTGGGTGCGGTGGCTCACGCCTTAATCCCAGCACTTTGGGAGGCTGAGGCAGGTGGATCACCTGAGGTCAGGAGTTCGAGACCAGCCTGGCCAACATGGTGAAACACTGGCTCTACTAAAAATACAAAAATTAGCTGGGCATGGTGGCGTACACCTGTAGTCCCAGCTACTCGGGAAGGTAGAGGTGGGAGAATCGCTTGAACCTGGGAGGCAGAGGCTGCAGTGACCTGAGATTGCACCATTGCACTCCAGCCTGGGTGACAAGAATGAGATTCCACCTCAAAAACAAACAAAAAAGGAAGAAAGAAAGTAACCTCCCACCTCTACCACCATCCCCTGCAGCAGGCAGAGGTGGGGTCCTTCTTTTGTGTTCCCATCACACTCGTGATCATCTTTATCAATGCACTTGCCACACTGTAGTATCATAATCTAGTTCTCTGTCTCTCCCAGACTATGAGCTACCTGAGGTCAGGGACCATCCATATTCATTCTTCTTATCCCAACAGCCCAGCATAATGCCAGGTACATGAAATGAGCTAAAAACCATTTGTTGAATAAATGAATAAGAACTGAGAAATGCAGAGTGCTGCTCCTTAAGAGGATAAAAGCAGTTCCCATGGAGGACACACCAGGTAGAGAGCACTTTGGAGGTCAAGATGGAGAGAAGGTTGGAAGCATAGCATGTTACAGTAGCACCGTGGATTCATCATCAATGCCCTGACATTGTCCCTGTCAATCCTCCTGCCTCAACCACACATTGTTTTTGTGTGTGTTTTTTTGTTTCTTTTTTGAGACAGAGTCTCACTCTGTCATCCAGGCTGGAGTGCCATGTCATGATCTCAGCTCACTGCAACCTCTGCCTCCCAGGTTCAAGCAATTCTGTTGTCTCAGCCTTCCAAGTAGCTGGGACTACAGCCACATACCACCATGCCCAGTTAATTTTTGTATTTTTTTTTTTTAGTAGAGATGAGGTTTCACTATATTGGTCAGCATGGTCTCAAACTTCTGACCTCAGATGATCCACCTGCCTCAGCCTCCCAAAGTGCTGGGATTATAGGCATGATCCACTGTGCCCAGCTCAACCACACATTATTAATCACCTCTTCCTCTCCTGCTAGGCTGTGCGGCAAAAGGGATGGGCAGTGGCAACAGGGCCCAAGCTCCTATGAACTCTACAGATCTTTTATTTTTGAGACAGGATTTCAATCTTGTTGCCGAGGCTGGAGCACAGTAGCATGATCTCCACTCACTGCAATCTCTGCCTCCCAGGATCAAACAATTATACCACCTCAGCCTCCCAAGTATCTGGGACTCCAGGTATGTGCCACTACACTCAGCTAATTTTTGTAGAGGCAGTGTTTCACCATGTTGGCCAGGCTGGTCTCAAATTCCTGATTCAAGCAATCCACCCACCTTGGCCTCCCAAAGTGCTGGGATTACAGGCATGAGCCACTGTGTCTGGCCTGAATCTCTACAAATCTTGAAATCCCTTAGAGCAGCTTTGACTCAACCCACGCCTCAATTTCCTAACCCAAAAAAGTGATAAAAGCAGCAGCTTCACACGCAGAACTCTTCTAGACAGGGAAGCCCTATCTTACTTAGTTGAGAAGTCTTTTATAGTTTCTTTCTTGTGTCACAGAAATGTCAGTCTTAGAATGGTTTCCATCCATACATCTCTGCCTCACAAACAAAAAGAGCTATTTTAAAAGTCTAACCTATAAATAATACATAAGTTATGGGTGCCAATTTACTTATTCATTCATGTTAGAGCTTTCAAAATAATTAAGTTTAAATTCATCTTTTCAAAGTTGCTTGGGCCCACAAGGACTCCTGAGGGAACAGGTACTGGCTAGAGGATTTCTCATCCCTGGCCGGCATGCCTAGCCTGACTCAGTGGGGCTGTCCTCTGGGAACATTTGGGAAGGTGCCTGCAAGAGGCAGCTTCAGTATTAAACAAAATTAAATCCAGCTTCTTCAGGCCCTACAGACTCCTTTCTTTTTTTTTTTTTTGAGACAGAGTCTCACTCTGTCACCCAGGCTGGAGTGCAATGGTATGATCTCAGCTCACTGCAACATTCACCTCCTAGGTTCAAACAATTCTGCCTCAGCCTCCTGAGTAGTTGAGATTACAGGCACTAGCCACCTTGTCCAGCTAATTTCTGTATTTTTAATAGAGACGAGGTCTCACCATGTTGGCCAGGCTGGTCTCAAATTCCTGACCTCAGGTGATCTTCCCACCTCGGCCTCCCCAAGTGCTGGGATTACGGGAGTGAGCCACTGTGCCCGGCCCAGAGTCAGTTCTTGGTGTGCATAATCTCCCAGGTCTGCAGGGAGAGCAGTACTCCACCACTAGAGTCAATCAGCCCTGTGCTGGGCTCTGCTGAGAGCCAACCACCAGCTACCAGCTCCTGCCATCACTCTGCTGCTCAGGAGAGATACTTGGGAAAGGGTATCTGGAACATATTAAGGCCTTTACGTATATTGTTCCATTTGATACCCACCCACACTCATAGACCATTAGATATTATTATTGTTATTACTATTATTATTCCCATTCTATCAAAACAGAAGACCTACGTTGAAATCCTGGCCTACTTAGCAGTGATGTATTCTTCTATAGCTCACTTAACCTCAGTTTCTGTACCTCAGTTTCCCTACCTGTAAAAGGAAGGAAACATCCTGTGCTACTGTGGCAGAGACTGGTGGGGTCTACAAATATTCAAATTCTGCCTTCTGCATGCACAGCTTGGAGACACCTTCCCGTCGCCCTTGTGGTTGGGTGAGGCCGTGAGGTCGAATGAGCAGAAATGATGTGCACCTCTTCAAGGTCTTAGCCATAACATCTTCCCCATCATTCTTACTCTTTGCTCTGAACAACCAGGACTTAGAGGATGGAGCCATAAGGCTGAAAGAACTGAATTTCCTGGATGACTGTGGGGAGCAAAGCCTCCCCCTCGATTTATACTGATTTACTAAACTATGATGTGAGCAAAAAATAAAATTTCATTTTGGAGCTCTTTATTGGAGCTGTTTATTGGATGCCCAATATTAATGCCCTAATTAATACACTCACCACCTACCACATAAAGCTGCTGCACAGATTAAATGAAGTTACATGAAAATAATGTACAAACTGTATACAGATTGCCTCAGGGTGTTATTTACAAATAATATACAGCATCTCTTGGTATTGAGCTTATGGGTTTGCTCAATATGCTATCACGGGAAAACAACAAAAAAAGGTTACAGTCTGTGGAGTTTACTGTCATTTCCCCATTGCCCCTTCTGTGACCCTCTTTCCCCTTCATCTCTGCCTCAAGCATCCATGCCCTCCTAACCTCCAAGTTGAATGACCCAAGCAGCACTCCTTCAGACCTAGCGGCCATCCCACTTCAAAACAAAATTGACTTTGACAACCTAATTTTCTTTTGTTGTAACTCCTTGAAGGGAAGGATGCCATTTTCACCCTGGAGGTCTAAAACTGCCTTGCACATGGTAGGTACTCAATTAGTACACGTTAATTGGATGGAACAGATGTAACTATCCACCTTCCTAGGAGGCCAGGGTATCTCTCCCAAGGAACACATCTGAATAAAGGCCTATGGAAATATAATACATTACTCAAAGAAGGAGCGTCTTTTGAAAAAGAAAAATTAGAAGCCAAACCAGGCCAACACGTGAGAAATGGCTGGTCAGACAGGCTATTCAGCACCTTCAAATAATGCAAGAAAGGCAACTGTCTATTGCAGCTACAGAGAAAATGAGCTCTTCCCAGAAAATCCCTGAAAGATGCAGACTTCTCAATGTACAACTTGTGTTAGGAGGCAGACCCTTGGTAGGGAGAAGAAGCTGTTCAAGGTTATAGAATGTGCTGGGGAGGGTGTCAGAATGAAGCCCAGATTTCCTGTCTCCTGGAGGCTCAGACCTCTTAGCCTCATTGCTGGCCTCTCCATAACCAAGAGATCTGATAAATTTTCCAACCCTATTCTAGCATCTTGTATTTAATTACGGAATCAAGACAAGCACTCTAAATAGGTTGACACTTTTATCTATCCATGAATGCAAATATTTACTCAGCACCCTAAAATCTATTACATACTTAGCTATAAATATTAAGAGAATATGGTCAAGATCTATAGGTTGAAAACTAAAAGCATTGAAGAAGAAACCAAAGATCTAAATAAATGGGGAAATATACCATGCCTAGGAATTGGAAGAATCAATAATGTTAAGATGTCAATTCTCTCTAAACTGATCTATAAATTCAATGCAATGCCAGTCAAAATCCCAGGAGAACTCTTTTTGAGAAATCAACAAGCTGATTTTTAAATTTCTATGGAAAGGCAAAGAAAATAGAATAGACAAAGCCATTTTGAAAGACGAACAAAACTGGAGGGCTTACATTACCTGATTTCAAGACTTACCACAAAGCTAGTCATCAAGATAGAATAGTATGGCAAAAGGATAGACATATATATCAATGGAATAGAGTCCAGAGGTAGACTGACATATATGGCCAATTAATTTCCAACAGAGGTACAAAAACAACTTGATGGAGAACAGATAGTCTTTTTAACAAATTCCACTGGAACAACTGGGCATCCATACGCAAAAAAAGTAAACCTTGACCATACCTAATACTACATACACAAATTAATTCAAAATGGATTATTGATATAAATATAAAACCTACAACCATAAAATTACTAGAAAAAAATCAGAAGAAAATCTTTCTGATATTGGGCAAAGCAAAATATTTTGGAAACACCACCAAAGTTATAATCCGTAAAAGATCAGGTATTATAAAAGGAAGATTTGATCAATTTGACCACCAAAATTAGAAATGTCTGCTCTTTAGAGGACATTGTTAAGAGTGTGAAAATACAAGCCACAGACTAAGAGGAATGTTTTCAAATCATATATCTGATAAAGTAGTTGTATTCAGAATATATAAAAAACTCAAAACTCATCAATAAAAAAAATCTCAATTTAAAATGAGCAAAAGATTTGTGCAGATGCTTTACCAAAAAAAGAAATACAATAGCAAATAAGCACATGAAAATGTGCTCAAATTCATTTGTCATTAGGGAAATACAAATTAAAACCACAATTAGACATCACTCCATACATATTAGAATGGCTTTTTTTAAAAAACAGTTCTGCAGTGTCTTATAAAATTAAACATACCATATTTACCATATGACTCAGCAATCCCATTCTTAGGATTTACCTGAGAGAAATGAAAACATTTCACACAAAAGCCTCTATGCAAATATTTAGGATTGGATGCGGTGACTCACATCTGTAATCCCGGCACTTGGGAGGCTGAGCCAGGTGGATCACCTGAGGTCAGGAGTTTGAGACCAGCCTGACCAAAATGGCGGAACCCCCCATCTCTACTAAAAATACAACAATTATCCTGGGGTGGTGGTGGGCCACTGTAATCCCAGCCACTCAGGAGACTTAGGCAGGAGAATTTCTTGAACCCGGGAGGTGGAGGTTGCAAGTGAGCCGAGATTGTGCCAGTGCACTCCAACCTGGGTGACAGAGCAAAACTCCATCTCAAAAAAAAAAGAGCCTTCCACAAAACAGACTACTACTCAGTGATAAAAAGGAAAGAACGGATATACATACAACATGAATGTATCACAAAGGAATTCTGCCAAGCAAAAGAAGCTGGACTCAACAGGCTGCTCACTGTCTGATAAATCTATGTGCTGTCCTGGAAAAGGCAAAACTATAGGGACAGGAACAAATCAGTGGTTGCCAGGGGTTCGGATTGGAGGGTAGGGGAAATGGGTTAACAGAAAGGAGCATAAGGGAATTTTAGAGGTTGATTTTGGTGGTGGTGATATAACTACATATATTTGTCAAAACCTATAGAAATTTACATTAAAAATTGTGAATCTTACTGTACGTAAATTATGCTTCAATAGACCTAAAAGCAATATATTAAAACTAAAAATATAAATGAACATACATGAAAAGATTAAAAGTAAATATTTACAGAGCACTTACTACCTGGCAGTTCCACTGCCATGAACTGCTCTAATGAGAAAAATGTAGAATAATTATTATAATTTATTTTAAAATAATGCAAGAGTTTTCTTGAGCAAGGTTCTACAATGGAGGTTTATGAATTCTTCCCTCAGGGTGTCTAACACATGGTATAAATAATGATACGACAAGATAGAGGTATGCAAGTGTCAAGAGAAAAGCATAAATAAGTACCACAGAATTTCAGAGGCAGAGAGAATACTTCAACTAGAGAAATTAAAGAAGCCTTCATGGGAGAGATGGCATCTTAAGTTGGGTGATGAAAAAAGGGAATGATCATCTTTATTGCCTATGTAAACAATGCCTATCAGAAAGTTATCTCCTGCAATTTCTCTTTGATCCTCCTATGACCCTCTGAGACAGGTGGGAAAGGTACTGTTAATTTCAGTTTCAGTTAAACAAACTAAGACTTAGAGATCAAGTTCCTTGCTTGGCAGAGCCAATGCTTGAACTCAGGTCTTCTGAGAGTTTGTTATGCTCTGCTCCATGATGTACCCATTCAGAAGAAAACCTCTGCCTTTTCAGAAGATGGGGAATGACTGCTAATGGTCCATTTCCACCTTGGCATCCCTCCAAGTAAATCAGCTACTTCTCACCTTTCTCCTGGCCATTGAGAATACACCACAAGGCTAACATCCTTATTTGAGCCTTTCCTGCTTATGAAAGCAAAAGCTGGGCAGGGTGCAGGGGCTTACGCCTGTAATTCCAGCACTTTGGGAAGCCGAGGCAGGTGGATCACCTGAGGTCAGGAGTTCAAGACCAGCCTGGCTAACATGGTGAAACCTGTCTCTAACAAAAATACAAAAATTAGCTGGGCATGGTGGTGCACGCCTGTGGTCCCAGCTACTTGTGAGGCTGAGGCAAGAGAATCACTTGAACCTGGGAGGCAGAGGTTGCAATGAGCTGAGATCGTGTCACTGCACTCCAGCCTGAATGACAGTGAGACTCTGTCTCAAAAAAAAAAAAAAAAAAAAAGCAAAAGCCAAGAGAGTAAAGACTTTTTGTGACATTTGTTTAGATTCATGGTTTAAAGGTCTCAAAGCATCTTTTATAAATACTAAAAAAGCAAAAGTCTTGAAAGTTACAAGGACTGCCACAAATGCATGGTCATATACATAACCCTGAAATCATGTAAGATGCAACCTCGGAATTTGTGGAGTGAATTATTAAAGCTACACTCTTTCTGCAGTGGACCAGTTCCCAAAAAGAACAGTGAGGCTATTCTAAGAAGCCTCCTGCTACCTGAAGAAGAGCACCTATTCACACACCTCACCTGGCTGAGCTGTGACTCACAGAGCTCTTTCTTCACCATCCCTTCACATGCAACACACACTGAGCTCCTCACTTCCGGAGTCTGTCGACATGATCAACATGTCAGGCTACACAGAAGTGAGATTAGCAATAAAGCAGAGCCCTTCTCTAGGGAGGAGACCACGGTACAGAGAGATGTATAGGGCCTGTACAACTTGCTGCTATTGCCATACAAGACAGTACCATTATGAACATCAATTTAATTAACCAAACATTTCCTGAAGGGATGCTATATCTGTGTTCCTTATCCTCAAGGAGCTTACAGTCAGGAAAGTAATTTAAACATTCCTTACCGGCATAGCTGGAAAAACTGCTTTTCTCTGTGCTCCAGTTTTCTCACCCAGTTAATAGAAAGTAAATTTCTCCAGCTATGAATGTAATGGGGTTTACAAAATCCCATTACACTGACTCCTCAGGACAACCCTGAGTGCAAGCCACCCTCCTTATCCCCATTTTATAGGTCAGGAAACTGAGGCTTAGAGGGTTCAGTAACTTGCCCCAGAACATCAGCCTGTAAATGACGGATCCAGGATTCAAACGCAGGCAGTCTGGGTCAGAGCCCTTGCCCTTAGCTCCTGTGATCACTGCCTTGTCAACCCAGCCTGACTCAAGCTCTCTGCAGGGAGGAATGTGGAGATCAAAGGAGTGGGGAGGTTATAAACAGTTTTTAAATCATCTGAGACGAATTCTTCCACATCCAGCTCAACACCTGGCAACAAGAGCATCAAGAAAGGCAACAGGAAAGAAAGATGATCTGCACTGGAGGCCCAGGAGGCTCTTCAGGGTCACAGCTAATCCACGCCCTGAGATTTCAAAACACAGAACATACTGGGTCTCTAGCCTGTGTCAGATCTACATTTCTTGTGGGGATCATCAAGCACTTTCACCCCCAAATAGACAGACGTAGAGGAGATAGGAAAGCATTGTGAGTAATGTTCCCAGGACAGACTGGTGGCAGAGTCAAAAGGGAAACGTTTACATCCAATTCTCCCAGCTGCCCTCTGAAGCCCCACTTCTCTCTTTTGTTTTTAGGGTCTTTCTTTAACACAGCACACTTTTACCTATTTGCAGAAGAAGGGAAACCCCAGTATGTGGAACTAGAAGAGGGTTTCTTGCAGAAGGTGTCACAGTTAGATAACACTCTGCTCCTATCTGTTAAAGAGCGCGGCAAATGTTATCATCTGGAAGTACCTGGGACAAGAGCACCCCCAGTTCTGGGCACTGTAATTGGGCTACTCAGAAGTTCCACTGAACAGCATGTCAGTGCCTCACCCACGGTCGTGTTGAGCTGCTTGCGAAGGAACTGCCACCACATTCCTCTCTTAGAGTGGCCTTATTCCAAACAGCTTGCCTGGAGCAAGGGGCAGGAGGGCTGCCAAGTGCCTGCCGTTCCTAGGAAGGCGCGTGTGCAGGGCCATGGTGGTGGACACATAAACCAGCGTAGGTCATTTGAAAGGTGCTGAGAAGTGAGTGGTCATTGCTAAAATAATCTGCAAGCAACTCTAAAATGTTGGCCCCACCTCATTTCCTAGTACATAGTACCAATACTCCTTCATTCAGCAAGGGTTGGAGCCAGTTCCCAGAAAGAACCAGAGGGTGGCACGCAGGGGATTTCATGCCAGAAATAGTACACTAAGGTGACTTCAGTCTGGGGAAGTGAACCAGGCAGTGCGGCACAGTGGTTAGGTACATCTGGAGTTAAGAATGCCTGGGGATGTCTCTGGACTTAGCCACTTGGTAGCTGGGAGGCCCTAGGCCATTTACTTAAAGACTGTAACCCTCTATTTCTTCATCTATAAAATGGAGTTAATAATAGTCATCACCTCACAGCACTGCTATTTGGATCAAATGAGATAATATATTTAAAGTCCTTAATAGAATGTCAGGCATGGAGTACATGCTCTGAATCTGTGTGGTCCACAAACATTGCTCTAAGGCTGCTGTTGTTTCCACAGCTCAAAAGAACAAATTGTTAGCCCCCTTTGTGCCTCAGTTTCTCCAGTTGTAAAACAGCAACTACACCCCTCTCTGCTTGTGGCATTTAAAAATGGGGACATATAAGCTTGGATGTGGTGGCTTCTGTCTGTAATCCCAACACTTTGGGAGGCCAAGGTAGGAGGATAACTTGAACCCAGGAGTTTGAGACCAGTCTGGGCAACATAGAGAGACCCTGTCTCTATAAAAAATTAAAACATAGCCAGGCATGGTGGCACACACCTATAGTCCCAGCTATTTGAGAGGCTGAGGTGGGAGGATCACTTGAGCCTGGGGTTGAGGCTGCAGTGAGCTGTGATCACACCACTGCTCTCCAGCCTTGGTGACAGAATGAGACCCTATCTCAAAAAAAAAGGCGGGGGGGGGTAGGGAAGACATATAGAAGTAGAAACGTTTTATCATCAGACACAGTTTACATGGGTACTGGCCATCTTGTCCTTTTTGGGCATCTGTGTAGATTCTGTAAATACTGGATGACAGATTGATGAAAACAAACAGCGTCTATTTTGTGCTTCTCAAGGCTTTTACAGTGCCAGGAGAAGACATGAAGAGGCAACCACATCTCTACTGTGATGCCTGAGGCACATCGACAGAAGAGAAGCTCAGGGCAGGATGCAGAGTGGTCACACAGTTACTACTCAAGATCCGTCAGTAGGCCAGGCGCCTACTGTAATCCCAGCACTCTGGGAGGCCGAGGCGGGCCGACTACCCAAGGTCAGGTGTTCATGACTGGTGCGGCCAACATGGTGAAACCCTGTCTCTACTAAAAACACAAAAAACTTAGCCAGTTGTGGTGGAGCACGCCTGCAATCCCAGCTACTCGGGAGGCTGAGGCAGGGGAATTGCTTGAACCGGGGAGGTGAAGGTTGCAGTGAGCAGAGATCGCACCACTGCACTCCAGCGACAGAGCAAGACTCTGTCTCAAACAAAAGAAAGGATCTGTCATGTTGTTGCCCCCTCCTTTCCCTCCAAAAAAGGGGAAAAGATATTTTTACTTCAGTGAGGGAAAAAAATAACCCTGAACCAAAGTTTGAATGTTTGCCACCATTCTTCACATAAGCAAAGCAGTAACTCTTTCCTCTCTCATTTCCACTTGGTCACGGCCCTGTCACAGCTCCCTTGCTTCCATCACAACCCTTAGTCTCTGGTGCTAGTAAAAAAGGCATGAGTGTGACATTTTGTCAGGAGTTAGCACAGGCTTCAGACTTGCTCCAGCAGCTGCCTTCTTTGGATAAAGGCCATCAGCTGTCAAACCAACCTGAGGAGCAGGGCTGGGAGAGAAGAGTGGGTATGCACAGATGGAATGCTGCCTGCCCACCTCAGCAGCACCCCTCGCCAGGCTCAGTCGGCAGGCTTGGAGCATAGCAATAGTCACCACCTGCTCTGAGCATTAGCCCACGCGCCTTCCCCTGAACTGTTTCTGTGCTCAGTGCAGAATTTACCCATTCTCCTGACTGGACACTCTGACACCATCACCACCACCAGCCTCCCATCCCAGTACAGAGCTGTGCATTAGCCAGGACCATTCAGACAGGACCATTGTTAAATTGGGATCATTCCTTTCAGCCACCCTAATGTGTTTTATTAAATTGTTTTTAATTATAAAAGCGACATATGCCAGGTCTCTAGCAAATCCCACCAAAAAAGGCTGCAGTTGAGATCCAGCAAGAGTGGACCTACCCATCCTCAAAATGGTACATCCAGGCTGGGTGGAGAATCCTTGTGAAGAATGTGATGGCCATGCTCTCCAAGAGTGCTTAGCAGGAGTCATGGAGAAAAAAACAACGATGAGCTAGAAAGCCCAGCCTGTCTTTATTATTATAGTTACCCCTGACTGCCAGCAAATGCATGTCCTCAGTTGTGAATTATCCACATATATGTGAAGGGATCAGGTCCCAACACACAACAGGAATTTGTATCTCCAACAACAGACATTTGTAGAATACCATCACCCCCAACAACAACGAAAAAAACCATATTTAGTGAGTAGCTAGAATATGTGAGGAACCACGCTAAGTACCTAACATACATACTTCCTTCCATCATCAGTGCTCTCCTATGAGTGATTCTCACTTTCTCCATTTTATAAATGAAGACATTGAAGCTCACAGAAGTTAAGTTACTTGCCAAAGTCACATAAATGTGAGAATCAAAGGGTGAAATATGGCCTACACCTGGCTGATGCTGGTCTGACAGCAGAACTGCAGAATGAATTGTCTCTAATGATAAATTTCAACTTGTTAATAACAGTCTAGCAATTCACATTAACATTTAGCAGGGCTTTAATTGAAAAGTAACATGAAGAAGAGGCTATGACTTCCCATAAACACCTCTCTTTGTAAGTCAGATTCACTATTCTCCCCGACTCCCTATCCCATTTCTACTAAAAATAGCCCAACATTTCCAAAATATATCCAAATCACATTCCAGGGATTCCACCTGATCTCAGTGTTTGGAAAGATGTCTGCCTACCGTTCCCTTTGCGACCACAGCATGCAACTTTGGAGATGGAGAGGAAGATGATCTTCCTAAACCTCTAAGCATTTCATGTCATTAACCTGACCAGAAATAAGACCCAGAGTCCCAAGTCTTTGAGCTGTTGCTGTCACTATATACAATACTCCCTTGTTAAAGAGAGAGATGGACATGGAAAACAAGCAAACCACTGAGAAATGAAAGATCCAAAGTAATCCATAACCAAACCAGACTAGACCAGCTATACCAAAGTAATCCATAACCAAACCAGACTAGACCAGCTATACAGAATCAGCTCCTCCTATCCTCACTATCTGGGCACGGCAGAACTAGCCTGTCCCCGTTATTATCTCTCTTGTGCCCTACACAGTTTGCTACACCCACTGCATGTGGATATCCTTATCAGAAAATAGCCACTTAGCAAGTTTTTTTCCTTTGAACAGAAGTAGCTGCTTAGCCCGCCAAAAGATTGATAGTTCTGTGTATGCCCATTGGTACAAACATTACAAACACAGATGTAAAGCTCATGAATACAGAACAGATACTGGCTGTATAGCACAAGTGGCTGTGTGTCTTTGGAAACTATAAGCCTATTTATAAGTTATAGTCTTAGCTCTTTGACGAAAAGACCTGCCAGTCTCCTCATTCCCGTCAATTAGTAAAAGAGAACCAAACTGGAGTAGGAGTGATGAATTCATCCCACAAATATCTTCTGAGCACTGGGTTGAAGTCTCAAACTTAAAGTTTTACCAAACTATAGGACTCTAGAGATAAAAAGCAAAAGGTTGTGACACTAGTATTAGGAGACAGCAGGATCACCCAACGTACAGAGCTGTCAAGCTGTACCAGCCTTTGGCAATAGGAAATGATCGTGTCAGGGATCAGAAGTTTCCCTGTGTTTCCTCAACTTTGTGAAATGAGCTCTGCCATGGGCTCATCTACTGTTTTCATTATTGAGTCAAATTATTTTCGACTCTTTTAAAATTTTATCATTTTAATTTTTAACGTGTGTGAGTTGTTTATTAAATACATTTCATGGTCAGGCACTTCAGGCTAATACCGATTTTCAAAAAAAAACCCACTCTACATTTTATGCATAAAGTAGGTAGACTATGGAGTTCAGATGAAATTTGTAATGATTTTACGGTCCTTAAAAGACTGAAAATCACCAGTGTGAAGCACTGTTGCAACCACAACCTAATGCACCCAGTGAAACACTAGATGCTACGTTCCTGTATCACCCCTGTGATCAGGATGAAAGCAGAGAACTGCTACTCCTGACTTGTGGTGAGTAACTTGATTATAATGCATCAGGATGACTGGAATTCCCTTCTCCCTACACAGAGAAGCCCGATCTCAACAACAGAACAAAGACTACACGGTAATTAAAAACCCTGCCCCAGAAGGGGAGTGGACTCATTCACCTTAAATCCTCTGAAAGGGTCAGAAAACATCGGGAGGAGTGGGAGGGGCAGGGAGATTGTAAAGACCCCAAAGCTGGGTTATGTATTATATAGGCTGCATGTAAAGGCTAACAGAGCCTCACACTTTGCAGAATATGCTCAGCAAAAGAGGCCAAGACAGCACACAGCTGCAGAAAGCCTGCACAGATACAGAGAGAGAGAGCACCCAGGCTCCCGAAAGGGCAGCAGAATGCATAGGTCGTCAGTATCTGTTCCTGGATGACAGCAGGAGGTGGATAAATGTATGCACCTGTGTTGTGGCAGCTGATTAATTCAATTAATATTTATTGAGCACCTGCAGGACTCATGGCAGCATACTGTGAGCAAAGACAGTGTCTCCTGCCTTCAAGGAACTCATGATCTCATTACAGTAAGACAATGAGTTACTGGTCATTGGGAGATGACATAACTGAGTATATTCAGGTACTGTCTGGACCATATACACTCATGGCTTGTTTAAATTGGGTCTAAATATACGTCAGAAAGGACCTTTGTCCCACTGATCCTTTGCATTCTTGGAGCTATCAGCAGAAGAAGTCAACCGAACGATCAGATTCCAATCCGCGCTACCATTTAGCTGTTAAGGTGAGAGAGAACATCAGGAGCTCCTTCCACAGCCTTAGAGCAGAGGAGCAGTTCATGTGGGGAGGGAAGGCACTCACCAGCAACACGACGTCAAGCTTGAGTGGTCCACAGCCAGCCTACTAAGCTATCAGGAGCCAGTCACCCACCCAGAGTGTGTCCATCATCATGTTTCTCAACAGTCATAAAAGCCACTCGTCTATGTGTAGCACCACCTCGGGGTGTGATTTCTCCCGTTGTTCACCGGCTTAGAAGCCTGAAGCCCAGTCAGTTCTTGGTGCAGGACCTAATCCTCAAAGCCCCAGAAAATTAAAACAGAATTTCACTAGGAAACAGTGACCCCAAAGGCCAGTGAAGAGAGCCCAACTTGGCTGCGATTTTCTTTCCTAAAACATATCAAAGGCCAAAATCCTGGCCTTGTGAGAACATGTGCTCCACCCTCATGAAGAAGAATGGGCAGAACAAATGAGCAGACAGCCCTCTTCCAAGTGGCACATTATGGCTCAGGCTAAGAGGATCCTGATGTGGGCATCTAGGGGAGAATTTTCCAACCTGTGTCCAGTAGGAGTTGGGGGAAGGGTAGATGACTGGGAAATGCCTATTTACCTATCCTTCAGGTACCTTCCCAGGTTGGTGCTAGCTCCTTTCAGGCCACATTGGCTTTACAGAACGTCAACTCAAAAGAAGAAATCCAGGGGGCAACCACCACACTCCTAAGCCAGAACAGCAAGCAGGACTCCAGAAAGTCTGAGATGAGAGCACTGACTACCGTAAGACACCAGCCAGCTGGTGGGAAATGCTGACCTGTTATATTCCCTTCCTTTTCCAGCCAGATTCTAAATAAACCACTTGAAACTCATTGCAGAGTTCATGCCTAACACAGCATGCCAGCTTTTGCTGTTGTGTCAGCCAGCACAGACCAGCTTTCAGGAAGCATGCCTTATTTCCTCGATGCTCTATGGGCCCCCACCGCAAACCCCCTCCAGGGTGAGACAAAGGGAGGCACTACACATCTCTGCTTCCTCCACCATCCATGGCTGGGTGATCGCATGCATCCATCCTTCACCTGTGAATGCCTTCATCCCTCTCAACTGTATCCTCATATTTATACTGATCAATCATATAAAGCTGCTCTTCAATGTCTCCTGAGAATAGAGGAGTTCATGGCCCTCTTTGATCATCTCTTCTAGCGACTCACCATCATCACATTTAGAAGTTTAATGTTTTGCTTTCATTCATTCCCTGCCATTTAAATTTACTTTTTAACAAACAACACCACATGATGGTTTCCCCCGTTTTACCTTCTACAATGGCAGAAATCTGGTAGAGGCATACACTTAGAGAAGACACTCCCACTCTTCTTGCTTTCTACTGTCATAATCCAAATCTCTTTTGCTTTATATTGTGGAGCCCATTTTTTTTAAATCACATTAATTTTCTTTGCTCTCATTAACACTCACTCCAAATTCCCTCATCTGTCTCTAATAGGAGTTCACAAATGAGACTCGGACCTGTATAGAGAGCTGGCCAGATGTTCTGAGAGGATGACCTCATCGTTTCCCTCTGCTGATGGTACCATTTTCAATATTGCTATTATGTCACTTAGTCATTTTCAGCTCATGGTTGAAATAAGTAGTTGGTACTGGGGTACAATAAACCTTCTCTCATATTCAATTTTCATCAATATTGTTAAGTTAATTATTGCACATATTACATTGCTAAATTACAAAACTGCAAGATAGCTCCACAAGTTAACTAGTTTATCAGTCATTCACCCACTAACACACAGAGATCCAATAGCTTTTACGTTATTTACTACTTTGCAATTTATGCTCCATGAAGGTAGCTTCTGGTTTAATTATAGCTTATAGGGGAATTCCAACACTTTCAAAAATACATTATGAGAAAAATGGAAAGATAAATAAGGGCTAGTTGTTTAACAGTCACATAATACTCTTGACTTATATAATCATGTTTATATTAATAAAAATTAATTGACTTTTAATGAGCACCTACTATGTGCATGTCCTATGCTAAGCATTGGGGAGGATGCACCCCCTACACTCACAGAGCTTCCTTCCAGTCTAAGTTCAGAGACATCATATAGATCATAATCCCTTATTTGCAACAATTCTGAAATTCCAAAAGCTCTGAAAGGTTTTTTAAATAATTCATTTGGCAGTAAAATATGCCCTGAGTAGGTTAAGTAGGTTAAGTTACAGCCTCTATTTATCCTCCTTTGTGTAAATATTCATAAGTTTTGCTGCAAAAATAATAACATGTTTGACTATGGGATGCTGTCCCAAACACTCTATAATGTTTCCAAATCTAAAACATTCTGAATTTGAAAACACATATCCTCAACTGGCTTCAAATAAGGAACCACGGACCTGAAAATGACATGAAAAGGGAAACAACACAAGCCAAAGTTTCCCCACTGACTAAGTGGAGACCTAGGTGAAAGGTGGGTTAGCCCTGTTACTCTACTAGTTCTGAACACTGTGTCTAAAAAACTATAGGTAGCAAATGTGTCACAGCAATGTTTAAATTAACCTAGTCCTTTTGAAAAAAAAAAATAGGGACAATGGCAACAATATAATTGGATATTCTGGCCCCCTTTTACTAAAACTTGGACGCTTGATCCTAACTCAACTCAGACAAAACAGTATTTGTGCATCTCCTCTTTTAGAGCAGAATTTTACATTTCACCTCCTTGATAGGATCTTCCTCATTTCAGATCGTTTCTTCAACTCCAATGGCAGGGATCCCCATCTCACTTACTGAGAAGAGGGCCATTCCTAGTGTGAAGTCACCCTCAGAGTAAAGTAAGGACATTTTTTTGTTTTAATCCACCAAAAGTCACCTTTGTTGTCACTGTAGTCAGGAGCTGTGAGAGGGGCTATGTGGCTACTAACACTCTACTCACCTCAAGCAATAGCAAGGAGTACCTGAGTGCTCTCGTCTGCAGACCGCTGGTCTAGAGTATTAACCCATCTTATGCCTCATGGGCCGTACTCTTCAAAGACAAAGTTCAACATATCCTGGGGTCTTTGGAACACTCATGCCACATGTGGCAGAGTCTGAAGCTGCAGGATTATTACTCTAGACCAGGAGAGGTCAAAGGATAGCCCCCAGTATGTTTTGCACAGCTACAATCCACATTTTTAAGGACTGTAAAACAAACTAGAATATGGGACAGAGACCACCAGGTGCAGCCACAAAGCTGATAATAGTCACTGCCCAGCCCTTTATAGACAAAGCTTACTGACTCCTCCTTTTTGCCTGTGAAGAGGACAAGAAGAAGAACTGACTGTTTGAATGCCTACTAAGCATCGGATGCCTTACTCGGTGCATCACCACTGGAACACAGGACAGGGGACATCAGGTGGGTGAATGAGTGACTTCCAAAACAGTGGCAGGATAAGGGCCTCCCCAGAGCCTGTCCACACCCACCTGTGGCTTCTTTAGAATCCCACCATGGGACTCTCCAGAAAGATTTCAGAACCACTGTAGTTGATTCAACCTCAGACTTGTTTTTTCAAAAAGCTCACTTTTTCTGATAGTTCCTTTCCTCCCATTACATCCATACAGACCTATTGGCCAACATCCTCGAGTTTCCATCCCCTCACCAGGGCCCTTTCACAAACCCTGGCTTCTTTCAGAGCCCAGATCTGTGCTGTCATTGTGGCCTGGGCTAAGGCATGAGTCCCCTACCTCCCTGTCCCCCCAGCAACAAAGAGTTCAATTCTTGGGAGAAGTGAAATAAGTAGAATGCCAACACTTCCTATTTTCTTTGCATGATTTGTGTTACTTGTCATTGTGAAAATTGTGCAGTAAGTGGTGTGATTTATGGGGACTCCAGCCTTCCTTTCTTCGTGATCTCCTTTTACAATGATTCTACCATTCTTCCTGCTCTCTCTTCCCCTTCCTTTTCATTCTGTCAAACTCTGTTCTTCTGAAGTACCAGTCACAGCCAGAGTTTGATGTGCTCCCATTCTCATTCAACAGGGTGACAATTGAAGGACCAGCTCATTATATGTGGTATTTGAGACACTAGAGAAATAGAAGGACAAAGTTGGCCCCAATCCAAGTCTTCTTTCTGTCTACCTACATGTCACATTCTTTATGCACCTGACACAACCTCACAGGTAACAGCCCAGACTACATAGAAATGTCCAGAAAGACCCACTGCTTGCCCTGTTAGCCACTTTTAGATTCTTTTTACTTTCCAAGGACAGAGAACACTACAGACCCAGTGAGCAACACAAAGAAAAAAACAGATGCGTACTTTTAAAATGTTCATGTATGTTATTTTTGCTAGTGGAAATGCAGTACAAAGACTAAGAGGCAGGGCTAGAAGCAGACTGCCTGGGTTGAAATTCCAGCTCTGCCACTTACTGGCTGTGTAATCCTGGACAAAATAGCCTCTCTGTGCCTTGGTTTCTTCATCGATAAAACAAGGATACTAACATTATCTACTTTACGGAATTGTGAATATTAAAGATTTCATATATGAAAAACACCCAGAACAATGTCTGGCACCTAGAAAGAGTTAGCATCAGTAGTAGCAGTAGTAGCAATAGCAGTAGTAGTAGCAGTGTAAGTTTGTCCCTCAATCTTATTATTTGGGCTCATTCACTCTTTCCCTTAAAAGGGAACCTGAACCTTAAAAGGGAAAGAGTGAATGAGCTGTGTGCCAAGCCCTTTGCTAGGCATGAGGGTTACAAAGATGATATAAACCTGCTGGATAAAGAAAATGTGGTACATATACACCACAGAATACTATGCAGCCATAAAAAGGAATGGGATTATGTCCCTTGCAAGGACATAGATGGAGCTGGAAGCCACTATCCTCAGCAAACTAACACGGGAACAGAAAACCAAACACTACGTGTTAGCACTTGTAAGTAGGAGCTGAACAATGAGAATATATGGACACAAGGAGGGGAACAACACACACTAGGGCCTATTGTGGGTATTGAGGCGGGGGAGAGCTTTAGGAAAAATAGCTAATGCACGCTGGACTTAATACCTAGGTGACGGGTTGATTGATACATGCAGCAAATCACCAGGGCACGTGTTTACCTGTGTAACAAACCTATACATCCTGCGCATGTACCCCAGAACTTAAAATACAAATTTTGAAAAGTCCCCCAGTAGCTTGCAGTTGAGTATTCGAAAAGTTGTAAAAACAGGCTAGGTGAGAACAAGAAAAGGGAAGTATCTATGGGTTCTGTGGGAGCAGAGTAGACACCCAGAAGGCCTTCTGCAAGGGTGGAGGATAAGTGGGGATCAGAGCTGAGCCTTTAGGAGAAACAGGAGTTATTCAGGCACACCTGGGGACGATGGAGAAGTGGAGGCAGGCACCACAGGCAAGTAAGAGGAAGGCATATGTGGAGGCATGGAAGGATGGAGGAAACAGCCTGGAGTTCCCGGGAAACTGCTGCCAGCTCAGAGAGGGGTGAGAGATAAGGCTGGGGGTTGGACAAAGGGAACCTGAGCAGTGAGGAGTCAGTGAAGGGTGCTAAATGGAACGTTGTGGCTAAACTTGCCTTCTAGAAAGATCCCTTTGGCAGTTGTATGGAGGGATAGATTCAAAGGGGAAGGGACAAGATTACAGGCACTGAAATGATTAGGATGTCACTGCAGTAATTGAGACAGGAGATGGTGTGAGCAAGACCCAGGACTTCGGTGAGGAGCGATCAGGTTACAAAACTATTTAGGACGTGGTAGGTGAGTGAAAATAGCAAGTGACAGAAAGGGAAGAGCCAAGAATGATTTCTCAAGTGGATGATGGTCCTATCAACCAAGGTAGTGATTACAAGACAAGGAGGAAGTTTAGCAGGGATAAAGGATGAGTTCAATTGGTCAAAAATACATAGCAAGCCCTTACCCTGTGCTAGCCATAATGTTAGCTGTTGGGACGCAATAATGAAGCAAAATAGACAGGCTTTCTGCTCTCATGGTGCTTTCAGTCCAGCAAGGAGACAAACAGCCAGTGAATTGTTACAAATAGTTACAATTTACACATTACAGAGTGCTGCGGAGGAGACGTATAGGTACTAGGCAAGTATTAACAGAGAGGTTTCTACTAGCCTGGGGGATGCGGGGAGGCTTCCCTAAGGAAGTGGCCTTTAGATGGATACCTATGGGACAAGTAAGAGAAAGGCAAAGAATGGGGAAAGAGCACGTCTAAGGCCAGCACTAGGAGTCCTGGACATCCCATGGGATGTCTGGGTGGAAATTCTTAACCTGAGGCTGGGTACCCAAGTTCCGAACCTGTGGAAATGAATGGCTGGAGGCCAGAGATATTTAGAGTCATCAGCAGTAAATAGATGGTATCAGGAACACCAAAAGTAGCCAAGATTGTCCCCAAAGAGGGTTTAGGCTGTCCAGAATGGGCGCTGAGGGTGAACCCTGGAGAACCCCTTCCTCAGGATATGCCCAGGAAGTCATCAAAGAAGGCAAGTTAGGAAATAACCATATCAGGAATCCTTGGGGGATGAAATTTCCAGAAGCAAGGAGCAAACAACAGCATCCCATATCCCAGAGAGCCTCAGTTATTCACAGCTCGTGACCACAGGGAGAAAAGTTTCAGTAGAGCATGGGGACAAAAACCCATGGCAGCAGGGAGTGGAATAAATCAGAGTACAACAATGAGTGTAGCCCATTCCTTCAAAATGTTTGATGGGAGAGGGTATAGGACTTTGAGGGTGAGCAGACAGGCACACAGGGCCAAAGGACAGTTTTGTTCAGTGGAAAAAACCTAAATTTGTCTATAGGCAAGAGTAAAATAGCAAGAGAGAGGGAAGGATTGAAGATTCAGATGTTCTGTGCCAGGCCCTGAAGTGTTTGAGAACATTTCTTGTGTCTACTGGCCTAGGATCTCACACATAGCAAGAGCTTAATAAAATTTAACACTCATCATTGGTATGACTCAAGAGACATTTATTAAACCTTTTTTAAAAATACTTATCACTGGGCAAAAACAGTCAATCATTTTCTGGACTCTTGATTGGAGATAGCTCTCTCTCCACTAGATGGTCCAACTCTGGACTCCCTATATTAGTTTTGTCTCAGCTGGTCGTGTAGGATTTCCATTTGCTGGGCCAAACTGGCTCAGAAAACCACATGGGTGGGGGGAAAGCTTCTTGGATTACACCCCATCCCATCCTCCAGGATGCCGGCAGGCCAAGGCCTCCAAGGCCTTGCCCTTCATTGAGGAGAAAACTGAGAAACTTGGTATTATTTCCTGGTGAACAAAGTAGTAGTGCTACCTCACCCCAGAAACTCTCCTACAAATGAGTTCTCTGTGTACAGAGAGGCTGGCTGGGAAGGGCTGCCGATGCCCCTCCGATGGGCCAGGCTCCATGATCACCCCTTTCAGGAAGTGGCGCCTGAATGAGATCATCCTGGGGCCCTTGCCCTTAATTTACGGCAACTCGCCAGAAAGCAAGTGCTTTTCACAACTACTCTGTGGTCAAATGACAGCAGAGACACCTGGAACCATTTGGCTCCCTAGAAGAGAAGGGTGCCCAATGCGCCACTCACCAGGCAAAGGGCCTCCCAACCAGTGAGGAGCGATAGATAAAACAAAAAAGCAGCAAAGCTTAGAAAAGCAAAAACAGAAGGAAAGGGAAGGAGAGACAGTCAACAAGGTGTCCATGGGAAGAAAAAATGTCTAGTAAGAACTATTCCTCTCACCACAGGGTGGATCAGCAGAAGACACCAGCCTGGAGATCCTGATCCATTCCCAGAGGAGAATGCACTCTAAACACTATTATAAATGAAATAGGAAAATGACACTCTAAGAAGTTATTCTTTATAGCTTGAGGAAATGAAAAAAGAGAGATCGTATTAGATAAAATATTTCCATCACAAGACACCAAATATGCATCATCTCTTGTGTTCTAACACGACATAATTTTGTTATTATTATTTTTAAATCTTTTCATAAGACAGTGTCTTGCTTGCTACACTGACCAGGCTGGTCTCGAACCCCTAGGCTCAAGCAAACCTCCCACCTTGGCCTCCCAAAAAACACAACATAATTGCCTGAGAGAAATGTGGATCTTCTTCTTAAGTGGCTTCTGGATTTGGATTTTCTACTCTGTTCCTCTTGATGCTATTGGAACCACAAAATCCATGAAAAATAAATATACAACACAAAGAAACTAGAAGGCTGGAGCCAGAGTGCCTGAGAGCACCAGCAGGGGAGGCGCTCCAGGCACATGGTCTGCTCCTTCTCCAGATTGCCTTAGAGGAGCCTCTCTCGAGCCTCCATCCCTTCCCGTAGGGCTGGAGCAGGAGGCTGGCATCATGGCACCAGGCACCCTGGTAGGACACCTGCTCAGTGCCACTGAGAGGCTCACAGGGCTGGGCTGCAGGGCAGAGCTGCGGAAGCACTGGCCAAAGCCCAGGCTCCGGCCCGAGGAGTGAGGTCTGGCAGATGGCAAGGACACACACAGCCCAGCTGGCCCCAAGCCTCCTTGCCTGGTTCAGGGTAGGGAAGAAATGGGAGGAAAAGACGTTAAGAAAAAATGGAGGTTTCAGAAAAGAAAGCAATGCACTAATGCTGGGTTCTGTAACTCCTGCTGGCTTAAGCAGACAAAGCACAGTAAGGCCCAGAAGGCTGTCTCTCCAGGAATCTTGCTTCAGTTTTACAAGGCAGCTCACTTCCTGAGAAAGGAGCTTCCCAACACTCATGATAAAGGCCAAGAGTCCTTCCTGAACCTACCTCACCAGGACTACACAGCTGCCACCTGAAAGGGAGCATCCGGCTGTGGGGAGAGAGGAGCCCACCGCCAAGTTCCTTTTCTTCAATGAGACTATCCTACTTCTCAGCACAGCTGACCTGCCCCCAACCATCAGCAGCATGCCCCTAAGAGGTTTAGACAAGTTCAGCAAGGAAGCAAGGGTTTCAAGGTTTAGAAGGGAAAATTCAGTCCTACTAATAACTTTGGGATGCTCTGGGCAGGTCGTTTCTCTTCCTCGCCAAGCCTTCTTCCATATGAAAAGGAAGAGATGATACTACCCAACCTGCCCCAAATGGATTAGCCAGACAAGCTTTGCAAATCAAATGCCTTGTTCACTAACGTCTCCCAGGCAGAATGTACCCTCCCTGGGGCAATGAAAGGTTCCCAAGGTTTATGGAGCTCAGAACCCCTCAAGGGAGAAGGGTGGGAGTTCTCAAGAATTTGTTTCCCGATGGGCTTCGGAGGAGGGCAACGCAGCCCCAAGTGTGGGAGAGCTGCTATTAGAGGCCACAGGGAAGGATGGCTCCAGAGAAAACCCAAGTGGCAGCTGCTGCTGACACGCTGTGAGACCTTGGACAAGTTCACTGCCTCTGTGGGAAGGGAACGAAGTTCTTAGTTTTCCTCTGAGACTCAAAGAAAATTTGAGTCTATGCTTTAGTTTTCTTATCATGTGTTCATATGGTCCTGTGAAACCCTTTGAGGGATTAGCACCAGAAACCAGTGAAGAAAGACTGGACTTCAAACTGAGTAACCCCAGAATGCTGAGTATGAAACCCCAAAATGCAGCATGTAACCGTGGTACAGAGATTTGATAGTGAGGGTACCAGAGAACCACTGCCATATTAATCTATAGCAAACTCTCAAATGAACTACTCAAGTCTTGGCTTAGAAAGCCTTTAGTGCATATCTGTGGCAATAATGAAACCACAAAGAGCATCGTCCAACACAACTGCTGGATCTAGGAGAGAAAAAACAATGCCGGGCCGGACACAGGGGCTCACACCTGTAATCCTAATACTTTGGGAGGCCGAGGCGGGAATATCACTTGATCCCAGGAGTTTGAGACCAGCCTGGGCAATATGGTGAAACCCCATCTCTACAAAAAGTTTAAAAATTAGCTGTGTGTCATGGTATTCATCTATAGTCCCAGCTACTCAGCTGAAGTGGGAGGATCACTTGAGTCCATGAAGTTGAGGCTGCAGTGAGCCATAATCACGCCACTGCACTCCAGCTTGGGCAATAGAGCAAGACACTGTCTCAAAACAAAAACAAAAACAAAAACAAAAAAAACAAAAAAACACCAAAATCCTGATTCTGGAAATCATTTGGGATGAATGGGAACAGCTATTCTCTGAAAAATATAAATTATTTCTAGCACAAGGGACTTCAAGAAAATATCCAAGTTCTTGCTCTAAATTGTTAGTTTATTAATTACTCTATTTACTATTGCTAGAAATATGGGAAATGCTGGCAAAGATGTTTATGCTCAAAATTTTACAGCATTATGAAATCCATCTCTAATAGGACCTTGGTTATATCAATTCTTTGATCCCTTATAACACATAAAGAGATCTGCTAAACATCAACAAATTTGCTAAAGAGAAACTGAGCTATAATGACGACAGTAGCTAGCATTTTTGTTCACATCATGTGTCAGGCATCTGACACACATTTTTATCCACAGCATGGCACAATCCTATCTTCAAGGTGGGTATTATTTATTCTTCCCTACTTTACTGAGGAGGAAAATGATGATCAGAAAGATTAAATTACCTGCTGTGGCCACACAGCTAGTGAGTGTTAGAACCTGGATTTGAAGCCAGGTCAGATCATAGCCAAAGCATATACTCTCTGCCACACCACACGGCAGGAGTTTCTACTACAAATGAAGTCACCTCGCAAGGAACGGAAATTTACTATTCATGGTACAGTAAACAGAGGGTGCAGGTAAGTGCTAGGTGACATGGAGTAAAGAGGCTGCAGCAGCAGCCATGTTAAGCTTGATTCTTATTGAAATCCTTTAAAGGGCAGGACAAGTACTTGGGAAAGCAGTGGATTTAATATATTTTGCAGAGATGATAGGAGAAGGCAGCAGATACTAAGAAAGGCACCATCTAGAGAAACTGGAAATTCAAGCAGGTATAAATGAGATCACAGTCAGGAGCAGTAGGAGGCCTTGCTGCGGGGAAGGGAAGCGAGCAGAGCTTGGACACTCACAGGTGACTGGAAGAAGAGAGGAGAGAGAGAGCGGAAGCTGCAACTGGACACCAAGTGAGTAAGAGAAAGCAGGGAGGGAGGGAAGGAAGGAAGGAAGGAAGACAGGAAAGTAGGGAAGAAGTGGGGAGAGCCAAACAAATGACAGTGGCATTTGATCTAAGAATGCATCGCAACAAAAGGCTGGTGCCTGGACCCTGCCTGGGAGAAGGGGCAGGTGATGTCCTGGGCTACAGGAAAGGTCTGCCTGCCTGTTGGGAGAGAATGTCAGAAGAGCACCAGGGGAGTCTTGGGGCTCAGTCTTCCATTTCCCGAGCAAAAATGGCCTGATTTTATGAGCCCCATTAGCTTTAGCAGACTATCCACCTCTAGCAGTTTAGAAATAGCTCCATATTACTGGGTAGAGCAAAAGCAAAGTAAAAAAACAGAAACAATGTAATCGGGCATTATTTTAAAATTGGTTAAGCAGGCAGGGTGCCGTGGCTCACACCTATAATCTCAGCACTCTGGGAGGTCGGGGCTGGGGGAGCACTTGAGGTCAGGAGTTCAAGACCAGCCTGGCCAACATGGCAAAACCCCGTCTCTACTAAAAATACAAAAAATTAGCCAGACATGGTGGCACACGCCGATAGTCCCAGCTACTTGGGAAGCTGAGGCATGAGAATCACTTGAACCTGGGAGGCGGAGGTTGCAGTGAGCCGAGATTGCACCACTGTACTCTAACCTGGGTGACAGAGTGAGACTGCATCTCAGAAGAAAAAAATAAATAAATAAATAAAATAAAATTGGTTAAAGAAAGTATGGTTCTTCCGTATCATGAAATACAGTGGAACAATTGTGAATGAGGTAAACCTATAGGTATGCATATGAGGAAAGATGATCTTTATGTATTGCTAAGTAAAACAATGTAAGCTGTTAAATAGTATGTAAACTATAAAACATTTTCAGTAAAAATAAATAGCAATTGGTCAGCTGTGGTGGCTCACGCCTGTAATGCCAGCACTTGGGGAGGCCGAGGTGGGCAGATTGCTTGAGCTGAGGAGTTTGAGACCAGCCTGGACAACATAAGAAACCCCATCTCTACAAAAAATACAAAAATTAGCCAGGTGTGGTAGTACATACCTGTGATCTTAGTTATTTGAGAGGCTGAGGTAAGTGGATCTCTCTGAACTCTAGCCTAGGTGACAGAGAGAGACTGTCTCAAAATATATGTGTGTGTGTGTACATATATATAGATATATATATAGCAATCATATTTTATTAGTATATGTATAAAAGAATATGAAGGAATATGCATCAAATTATGGTCAATGATTATCTAAGGGCTAAGAAGGTAGATGGTGGAAAACTTTCATTTTCTATAGTCTGTATTTCTGTAATATTTTACATTAGTAAAATTTTATATTACATTTGTTATCAGAAAGAAAAAAATGTAAGTGTTTCTTAAAAGACTATGAATAAAAAGTTAAGTGTCCCACCTCAGCCCGGTGAGAAAAGGTAAAATTGCCTAAAACTTGAAGTCAGATGTTTCCAACTGAATGAAATACTTTATAACCCTAGAATCTAAGAGAATTACAGCAAATATGGCCTGATCCTTGAACTTCTGACCTTCCCAAAAATAGTGTGGGATGACAGGAGCTGGACTTCTTAGCAAAGAGTCCTCCTATTCACTCGGCAAGAGGACATCCCCCAGTGACACAAACCAGGCAAAGAAAGTGTATTCACACCCAGAGAGCTTTCGGGAAACAAGATCCTCTTATCACCACCAACCAGGAGACTCATCTTTCACTCACTCAGTGAATGAGCCCCTTTGTTTCCTCTAAAGGATCGTCATATATTCTTTCCCTGCTTCTACAGAACATCCTGGTGCCCCAGAATGGGGCACTGAGAGGCACAGGAGGAGTCCCAGTAAAAACTCACTCATCCACATTTCCAAGAGAAACAGGACCTGAGAGGGCATGGCCCTGAGAAAAGGAGAGGAGCATCCACCGAGGTGCACAGGTGTGGAAGTCAGGACTGTGTTTTTTTATAACTACACTTCAAAACTCACCTGTGTATGACTTATATTCTCACCCATATGTCATATATCCCACAGTAGAATACTAAAAAAGAAAAAGGATCGAGCCTGTCTCAGGACATTGTAGGACAGGTTCAAAAAGTCCATCAGTCTGTTGACAAACACACCCTCTGTGCCAGGCACTGCTCTATCCACAAATAACAAGCAGTGAACAAAAAGTCCCTGCCCTGAAGAAACAGGAATGCTTTTACGATGTTGGTGGGAATGTAAATTAGTTCAACCACTGTGGAAGACAGTATGGAGATTCCTCAAGGATCTAGAACCAGACATACCATTTGACCCAGCAATGCCATCACTGAGCATATACCCAAAGGAATATAAATCATTCTTCTATAAAGACACATGCACATCATGCACATGTATGTTTATTGCAGCACTATTTACAATAGCAAAGACATGGAACCAACCCAAATGCCCATGAAAATGTGGTACATATACACCATGGAATACTGTACAGCCATAAAAAGAATGAGATTATGTCCTTTGCAGGAACACGGATGAAACTAGAAGCCATCATCCTCAGCAAACTAACGCAAGAACAAAAAAGCAAACACCACACGTTCTCACTCATAAGTAGGAATTGAACATTGAGAACACATGGACACAAAGGGGGAATAACACACACTAGGGCCTGTTGGGAACGGGGGGGTGAGGGAAGGGAACTTAGAGGACAGGTCAATAGGTGCGGCAAACCACTATTGCACACGTACACCTATGTAAAAAATCTGCATGTTTTGTGCATGTGTCCCATTATTTATTTATTCTTTTTAAGAAGAAATAAAGGAGAAAAAAATGTCCCTGCTCTTGAGAGCATACAGCCAAGTTCCAGCCTCATATAAGTATGGAATGCCACAGTGCCACCTATCATGGTTCTTTGAATGTGACAGGGCTTGGCAACTGTTCTCGAAATGACACCGTGCATCTACGGCAGGGCACATGCGTGGCTGCACTGGCCGCTCCCCCACCCACTTGATGCTTTCCAGCCTCCCAGAGACTTCCAGCATCTACCAATCCTTTCTCTATCCCTAGCTGCCCCAGCATCCCCACCTCCCAAGGAATCCCCACCCTCGTGGCCTAAAATCATGTTATTCACTGCACAAACTTTCCTTGACCTCTCTCTCAAACCATCCTCTTTCCATCAAGTTCTCAGCAAAGCAATCTGCATTCACTGCCTTCTCCTCCTCGCCACGGCTTCCTTCTGCAGTTTCTGATCATCAAGTTTCATCCCTCCATGAAAATTGCTCTCTTGAGGGTCACTTGAGCCTCTCCCAAGGCTAACAGCCTTCGCTCACTCCTTTCCGACGTGATCCCTCCCCTGAGTTAGACATGATTAACCATCCTTTTCTCAAAGCTGGATTTCCACAGCCTTGGATTCTCCTGGCCCTTCATCCTCAGCGTGCTGTCATGTTGCAATCATGTTTCCTAGATTATCTTCCTCCATTCACCCCTTAAAGGTAGGCTTTACCCAAAGTTAAGGCCTCTCTCTTCTTCTCTCATGTGATCCTCTCCCCTTTCTGTGCTGAGAGCTGTCATATTGACACCCCCAGCCCGGCCCCTCCTAGGCTCAACTTGCTACAGCAGCTCCACAGAACATGCTGCTGCTACTTCCCACTGAACACAGTTAACACTGAATTCTTTCTTTGTACCTCCTCCCTACTCCCAGAGTGCCTTTTTCTTTTAAGACTTTAATCTCAGTAAATTAGCAACAGTAACCTCCCAGATACCTGAGCTAGAAAACTCCATCTACACTCAGCGGCCCTCTCCCTTCCCTTAAGTGCCAGTGGGCACTACACACCTACGAGCTTTTTAAGAACCTGAAAAAATGCTTTCAGACTTGAAAAAAACTATCTTATAAATACAAAATGAAGACCATAAAATCAAAATTAAGAATAATTCTAAAATCCTTTCAAATATTTCTGAGAACAAAAATGTTTTACTAGCCTGGGTAACATAGTGAGACCCCATCTCTGTAAAAAAAAAAAAAATTAAAAATTAGGAAGGCCAGGTAAAGTGGCTTACGCTTGTAATCCTAGCACTTTGGGAAGCTGAGGTGGGTGGTTCTCCTGAGGTCAGGAGTTCAAGACCAGCCTGGCCAACATGGTGAAACCCCATCTCTACTAAAAATACAAAAAATTAGCTGGGCATGGTGGTGGGCATCTGTAATCCCAGCTACTCAGGAGGCTGAGGCAGGAGACTCACTTGAACCCGGGAGGCAGAGGTTGCAGTTAGCTGAGATTGTGCCACTGCACTCCAGCCTGGGCAACAAGAGTGAAACTCCATCTCAAAAAAAAAAAAATTAGTGGGGCATGGTGGCATGCCTGTACTTGAGAGTCTGGGAGGGGGACTCTGTCACCAAAAAAAACCAACAACAACAACAACAAAAACCTAAAACAAATCAACAACAACAACAAAAATCCCATGTATTTAATGTGAGATATTGGTAAATTTAAATATCTTTGGTCCTTTATATGGCAGGGCCTGAAAATATTGACAATGGATCCTACCTCACATAGAAAGTACAGATACTCTGACTTCTCAGAATCTCTTGGAATCCACTGCCTCCCTTCCATTCCTACTGCCTTGGTTTAGACCCTCTTGAGTCCTTTGTTATATTTCTTCAGGGTGTCCTAAAATGTAGCTGATTGTATGTCACTCCCCTGTTAGAAAGTGTTGATGGTCCCCCAAGATCTGGGTCCCCAGTCCAAAAAAATCTTGGCTTCCTGTAGACCAGAGGTGTCCAATCTTTTGGCTTTCCTGGGCCGGGTTGGAAGAATTGTCTTGGTCTACACATAAAATACACGAACACTAATGATAGCTGATGAGCTAAAACAAAAAATTGCAAAAAAAAAGTCATAATGTTTTTTAAAAGTTTATGAATTTGTGCTGGGCCGCATTCAAAGCTGTCCTGGGTTGCATGCAGCCCACAGGCTGTGGGCTGAACAAGCTTGTGTAGATACTGGAGCATTCTGCAGCCAGCCCCACAATAGCACCTACCTCGCTCCCCTTTGTGTCACGCTACAACCCTCACCAGAGCAGAGAACTGTGCCTCAGCCAATGACCTCTGTGTTTTCCACATAGTCTAGCATATAACAGACAATAGCATGTCCTGAGGAGCAGCCACTTCTTGTCCCCACCTCCCTGCATCATTTCTGTCTCTACTCCACTGCTACATGGTCCTCTATGTTATTGTTGTGCACATAGAGGACTCTAGGTCTCAACTAATCAAACTTGAAAGCCATAAAAAATGCCTGGTTTCAAATTCACCATAACGATTCTCCCTAGTGTCCTAGATTTCAGACATTGAGAATAGCATCGGCTTTTGGGTCAAGTAGATCTGGGTACAAGTCTGAAGTCGGGCACTTAATTGACTATGTGAACCCAAACAAACTTAGCTTGACTAGTCTTCACCTCCTCATCAGTAAAATGGCAATTACAATATCACACTGAATGGACGATTGTGAGAATTACATGAGTGAAGGTATTCGAAGCACTAGCATGGCAGCTGGCATATGACAGGAACACATAAGTACACACCATCAGCAACTAGAAGCAGAGTCTCAGATTTCTCAATGATCTGGGCCATGTGACCTTGTCAGAAGTCATTCCCCTTCCTGGAGGCTCATTTAAAATAGAGATTCTTACTTTGGCATCATGAATTCATGACTCAAATTCCACGGTACTGCTTATAATTCTGAAACTCATCATGAAGAAATAGAAGGAGCATAAGATATTACACAGCTGATAAGAATGAAAGAGGTCAGGCCAGGCATGGTGGCTCATGCCTGTCATCCCAACACTTTGGGAGGCCAATGTGGGAGGATCACTTGAGCCCGGGAGTTCAAGACCAGCCTGGGCAACATAGTGAGACTTCATCTCTTAAAAAAAAAAAAAAAAAGGCCAGTTGTGGTAGTGCATGCCTGTAGTCCTAACTATGTGGGAGGCTGAGGCAGAAGAACTTGAGCCCAGGAGTTCAGGGATGCAGTGAACTATGATTGCCTCACTGCACTTCAGCATGGGCAACAGAGCAAGACCCCATCTCAAAAACAGAATAATGACAGAAGTCAATCTATATGTCCTGATATGGAAAGATGTCCAAGGTGAGGTGTTTCATCATTAAGTCAAAAGGACAAGTTACAATGTAGCATGAAAAAATAAATGACCATAACATATACATATATATGTATATATATGTGTATATACACACACACGTGTATATATACATACACATGTATACCTACACAAACACTTACATATCTATATCTATTATGTATATGTCTATATGTGCCTGGAAAATCTCTAGGGGATAGCCAAGAAATTGCTCATAGTTGTTACCTGTGCCTCTTCTGCAGTAATGAGTCTAGGAGTGCCATTTAGACTCTTTGGTACTGTTTGAATTATTTTTACCCTGGGTAAAAATAACCATGTTCATGTTATAATTTCTAAAAACTGGTTTTTAAAAAGTTGCAGAAGGTGAAGAAGGAGAAGGAGGGAGAGATAGAGGCAGGGAAGAAGGTCTAGGCCATGGATAAAGACACCTGGGTTTCACTCAGGAGTCCTACACTAACTATGCAAGTTCATGCCAATCACTCCCCTCTGGATCTCCTTTACTGGTAAAATAAGGGAGCTGAACAAGATGCTCTTCAGGGACAATTTCCATTAGATGATGTCTGCAAGATGCTCTTTGATGAGTCTTGATGCTTTAAGCATCAGGTCTCAGAAAAAGGACAATGTATACACGATTTCACTTTGACCCCCTTCACATTTCAGTGAGAAAACATTTCCACCGTCTTACAGACAGAGAAACCAAGTATAGACTGTAATGATCACTTGCCAACCAAATACACTGCTCACCAGACTCTGCTGTTCACAAAGAATTATGACTGCCAGGAGTTTTATAGCTCCCAATTCATTCTGTGCCTCTTCTGCAGAGGAGGCACACAGCTTATGCAAAACAAGCAGAAGGCACTCTACGCTGGTAGAAGCAGGGTGAGATGTAAAGTGACTTCCTGTGGGTCAGAGCATAAACAAAGCTCACTCCCAGCATATTTAGAAGTATTCAACCCTTGGGATCAACTCCACATCCCTCCCCGACCTGGACTGAAAGCTTCACCTTGAAGACGTGTTTCACTGCAGTCATTTTTTAAGCGTTTTCTGGGTCAGATGCAGTGAGAGCACCTCAACCGAGGCTGCCAATGGAGTTGCTACATTGAGGACGCTGTACTGAGTACCAGCTCTACTGCTGGGCTCATCAGCAACTATGGTAAGAAGGGCCCGGCTAGTCTGGATCCATGGAGTACTCTCAGTCTCCTGGGCAAAGTGACTTCGTACAGCTTTGAAACGCAAATGACCCAGTTTGTCCTAACAAGTATAGGTCTCTGCCTTGCAGAGGGTACTGACTTCCTCTCCCAGAGGAGCTGCTTTGAATCTACCATCTTACTTCACTTCCTGTACCTGCAAACACCTTCATTCCTCCCATTACTTCACACAGTGAAGAACCCTCCTGTGGCAACTTTAGGTTGAACATTTGGGCATCAAGATTTTCCAATGGTTCCAGAAAGTGGTTACAGAATGCACACACCCACCTTGCAGAGAAGGGCAGAGCCTGCTCTACTGACCCTACAAGCAGCAGCCTGGATTTTAAATGAGAAAAACAGAGACCATGGTGTGGCTAAAACACCACAAAGGAAAACATCTACGAAATGAATAAGACTGTCCACTCAAAGAGCATGCAGCAAGCCCACTAACTAGTAGTCAGCTTACGGTGACCTTTACTATGGCGCCTAGTAATCCTCGAGATGGGATGATGATCACTGGCATTCATGACATTCCAGAGCTTCTAGAAACTGCTAGTTGTTTATCCCACCCTCACTGTCAGCTCTCCATGGAGTTTGCTGACTGTTGTCTGCGTATCGCTGGCCTCAGAATACCCCTCATAGCTCACTGGGGTCTTCGGTTGCCTTGGCTAAGTCCCTTCCTCTGTCTCATTGCCCTCAGGTCCCCCTCACAAGGACTAACTTTGTCCCCTGCCCTTCTTTGTCCCGGGCACATCTTGCCAAGGCCTTTGAGGGCCTTCCGCGTATCAGCTCATCTCAGACCCCACCACATACTTAGAGGCCTCATAGCTCCACTCACCGCCTCTGGAAGTTAAATACCAGCTCCTATCAGTGACTGGGCGCAGGACGAGGTAGGAGAAGAGAGCGGCTGGATTGCAGTGGGAGTGCATCCATGACAGAGAGTTTTGTTGAAAGAAACAAAACATGCTCAGAGGCCTGAGCAAGCAGAATTCGGGTGAGTCCAGCCATTGGTGAGGCTCACTTTTTGTCCGGGTAAGGCAGAAATGAGGGCAGAACAAACCAACCAATAAATACTGTAATACATTACAAGGTAGTTCCTACTTTGACATGCCTTAAGGACAAACAAACAAACAGATTAATTGTACCCAGAAAAAATAAAACCTCTACAAAGGAATTTTCAGCCTTTTTTTTTTTCCGAAGTGTTTTTCTTAACTCTTTATTGTTATAAAACAAATCTTGTGTCTATGGATCTGAAACGCCCACTCAAAGAGCCTTTCATAGCTGCATTCTGAGGGTCAGCTTCAAACATTCTCTGAAAAATGAGGTGGGAGTGACTGTATTCTGGATGAATAACTAAATTTTTCTAGCAACAGACATATCTGATGATGTAAGTTAAAATCAGCCATTACTTGTTCCTCTGATAAATGGGAGGCAGTTGGAGAATACAGAGGTGGAAGACAGCCTCCACTCAGGTCTAAAGCAATCCTCTTCCCTCCTTACCTCCATCCCATCCGTAGCATCTTCCATTAGCTCCTCTTCATAATCTTCTCTAGGTCATTAATTTCTGGATTCTTTACAGTGCTGAATATTCTTGAAACTTCCCCCATCACCCAATTCAACTTGTTTCTTGAGCACTGCACGTAAGCCAGGCCCTGAATTGGGCACCAGTGTCCCCAAGGACATCAGACACTGTCGCTTCCTCAAGGAACTCATAATCTAGAGGTGAGTCGGGCCTGTCCATGACCAGCCAGACTACAGTGTGGACAGCAAAAGAGGAAGGAATGTGTGTCTTCTGGGGTCACAGAAGAGGGAAAGAGGCTTCAGGAGAGCTTCAAAGAGGGGTTACAGCTGATGGGGGTCTTAAGGCATATATGTGTAGGAGTTCATGGCTGTGCTGGGTGTGGAGGCTCACGCCTGTAATCCTGGCACTTTGGGAGGTTGAGGCTGGCAGATCACCTGAGGTCAGGAGTTTGAGATCGGCCTAGCCAACATGGTGAAACCCCATCTCTACTAAAAATACAAAAATTAGCTGGGCATGGTGGCAGGTATCTGTAATCCCAGCTACTCAGGAGGCTGAGGCAGGAGAATCACTTGAACCCAGGAGGTGGAGGCTGCAGAGAGCCAAGATCACACCACTGCACTCCAGCCTGGGCAACAGGGTGACTCTGTCTCAAAGAAAAAAAAGAGAGTTCATGGCTGAGGAAAGAGAGGAAAGATTCTAGGCATAGAAAAAGTGGCAGCAAAGTAACGGAGGCAGAAAAGTGAGCCTGAATTTGAGCAAGTCACAAGCATCCAAGGCGAGGTAATGGAAAAGGAATGAAGCTAGGAAGGGAGGTCAGAACAGATCGTGGAGGCCACTGCCTGTCCCTTTACACTTTATTTTGGGGCAATGGATAACCATTGAGGGCTTTAAAGTAGTGGAATGGCTCAGTCAGACTTATGTTTTTAAAAATAATTCTGAGGTCAGGGTGTGGGGTGAGTTAGAAAGATAGAGACTGAAGGCCTGAAAGCCAATTATTCACACATAAGATAAGAATAGTGATAGTGGAAGGCCAGGTGCGGTGGCTAACACCTGAAATCCCAGCACTTTGGGAGGCCAAGGCGGGCAGATCATGAGGTCAGGAGTTTGAGACCAGCCTGGCTAACATGATGAAGCCCCATCTCTACTAAAGATACAAAAAGTTAGTCAGGTGTGGTAGTGGATGCCTGTAATCCCAGCTACTTGGGAGGCTGAGGCAGGAGAATCACTTGAACCCAAGAGGCGGAGGTTGCAGTGAGCCGAGATTGCCCCATTGCACTCCAACCTAGGAAACAGGGCAAGACTCCGTCTCAAAAAAAAAAAAGAAAAAACAAAAACAAAACAAAAGAATAGTGACAGTGGAAATTAAAAGAAGGGAACTAATTTGAAAATTTTAGAGGAAAAATGAGTAGCCAAGTAGATGTGGAAGTACAGGGGGAAGAAAAGACCAAAAACGGTGCTGAGGTTGTTACTTGGGGGGATGGTGACAACATGAACCTAGCCATAAAAAAAGGCAGAAAAGCAGGGTTGGGATGAAGAAGGGAACTGAGAAGTCCCAGGATGACATGGTGCGCTTAAGACATCTTGATAGAAGTAAATGAAGACAGCCAGCAGACTGTTGTGAAGCTCATCTGGGACTGAGGAGGAGGTCAGACTGGAGGTAAGGATTTAGACCTATCGGCAATCCCAACAATTAAAAGCTGGTAGAGAGGAAGGAACAACAACAAGAAACGCAGCAGCAGTGGTAAACAAGCTAGGAGGATAAAAAGGAGGGCCCAGGCCACAGAAGCCCAGAGAGGGAAGAGGTTCAATGGGAGAGTGGTCAAACGTTGCAGAGAAGTTGGAAACCTCGGGTCTGGAAGGAGGCTACGGCATTTGACAATAATTCAGACCTTTTGTCTGGGCGCGGTGGCTTATGCCTGCAATCCCAGCACTTTGGGAGGCCGAGGCAGGTGGATCACAAGGTCAGGAGTTCAAGACTAGCCTGGCCAAGATGGTGAAACCCCATCTCTACTAAAAATACAAAAATTAGCTGAGTATGGTGGCAGGAGCCTATAATCCCAGCTACTTGGGAGGCTGAGACAGGAGAATCTTCTGAACCAGGATGGCAGAAGTTGCAGTGAGCCGAGATCGAGCCATTGCTCTCCAGCCTGGGCAACAAAGTGAGACTTTGTCTCAAAATAAAACAAAAAAACAAAAAAGACAGTAATTTAGACCTTTTCTAAAGCAATTTTGGTACAGCTGCCTTATGAGAGTGGGTATATTGTACTAATTAGCATCTCCATCCTCAGATGTCAAATAACTACATTGGAAGTAGGATTCAGAACATTAATTATTTATGAAAAGCTAATAAAGGGATTCAAGTCTATTAGGTTAAATCATTGCAAATATAAAGCAACATATAAAGGTATACAACTAATGACCTCTCTAATTTCACACCATTAAAGATGCAGGATTTTAAAAAAATGCTGAGAGTTAAAAGTCACATAGTATTGGCCTCCCCAACAGTGGTTCAAAGCAAGCACTCTAGAATAAACACACATGGGTTCAAGTCCAGCTGTTATCTTACTCAGTGGGTATTCATGGGTAGGTTAACTTCTCCAAGTCTGACTATAAATAATAAACACACATGAAAACTCTCAGCATAGTGCTTAGCACACAACTTTCTCAATAAATGTTGACTCATTGTTATAATAAACTCATTAGCATAATAATGCCTCACATCCAAGTTAAAATTATATAAACGTAGTTACATGTAATTTCAAACATTCATTCTTTAATTTTTTATGAGCTCCACACTCTAACCAACTGAGCTAACTGGCCACATGATTTTTTATTTTCTTTTATTTTTAATTAATATATTTATTTTGAGATGGGGTCTCATTCTGTAGTCCAGGCTGGAGTTCAGTGGCATGATCGTAGCTCACTGCAGCCTTGAACTCCTGGGCATAAACAGCCCTCCAGCCTCAGCCCCCTAAGCAGCTAGGACTACAGGTAGAAGCCACTGCACCTGGCCAGATTAAAAAAAAATTTTTTTTTTAGACAGTGTCTCACTCTGTCACCCAGGCTGGAGTGCAGTGGCACAATTACGGCTCACTACAGCCTCAACTTCCCAGGCTCAGGTGATTCTCCCACCTTAGCCTCCTGAGTAGCTGGAACTACAGGCATGTGTTACCATGCCCAGCTTATTTTTTTAAATTTTTTGTAGAGACGGGTCTTGCTATGTTGCCCAGGCTGGTCTCAAACTCCTGGGCTCAAGCAATCCGCCCACCTCAGCCTCCTTAAGTGCTGGAATTATAGGCGTGAGCCACCGTGCCCAGCCTAATTTTTTAATCAACAAGTATTTTTGAGCCACTCCCCTCCCTGTATAAAGCATGGCTCTAGGTGCTGGGATTTTTTTTTTTTTCTTAAAGAGTGAGACTCAGTTCCCCACTGCAAGAAGCTTGAACTAACAGTGTAGAAGGCAAGTTGACAATTACAAAACAAGAAGATCCACCTGTAAGAAAGGGATGAGCAAGGAGCTGTAAAAATACAAAGCAGAAAGCAATCAACGCTACCCCAGGACCTGGTAAGGAAGAGGGGCTGTCAGGCAAGGCTACGAAGAGGAGGCAATATGTAAGTTTTACAGAGGAATCCACAAGGAAAATGTTAAGGATAATAATAAATATTAAGGTACCAGCACACACACAAAAAGCCCAGGAAAAAAAAAAAACTCAGAGAAAGAGGAAGGTATTTGCCCAAGGGCAAACAGCAAGAGAAAAGATGCTGGAAGCAACCCAGACTCTTGTCACCCAGCTCAAGGAGATTTTTAGCTGAAATAAAACATCACATAATATTTATACCCTTCCCCATCTGAGCTTGGGCTACATGCTCTACAAAGCAAATTAAACATCTCCTGCCTGTCCTCTAAAAGTCTACAATCTAAAAATAGGCAAACTAATAAATGAACAAATTCAAGAATTTTGATGACGAACTATCACCCAAAGACAGTGTTCTGAAATAAACACTTCTCAAGTTCAGTTTGGCCCCAAAGGTGAATATGTTAATAAATTCTTGCCCTTCCCTTTGAAGATGTTAAATACCAAGGAGAAATATTAAAATTGCACGGACAGACTCCTTAAAAGATTACAAATAGAATTACCATGTGATCCAGCAATTTCACATCTAAGTATATGTTCAAAAGAAGTGAAAGCAAGGTCTTGAGGAGGTATCTGCCCACTCATGTTCACAGCAGCATTATTCACAATAGGCAAGATAGAAGCAATCCAAGTGTCCACAGACAGATGGAAGGAGAGAGAATGGGGAGTTAGTGTTTAAGGGACACAGTGCTTGAGTTTTGGAAGATGAAAAAAGTCCATCTTTTTCATGATGATGGGGAGGGATGATGGTGAATGTGCTTATGCCACTGAACTGTATGTACACTTAAAAATGGTTAAAATGGTAAATTTTATGTTGCATATATTTTATCAAAATTTTTAAAAATAAATTTTTAAAAATTACATCGTTGCTAAGCCAATTAAATAACTATTCATAATTTACTGGCATATGAAAACACATTGTTTCTGACAACTATACGCAAGGCCATCTGAAAAAGGAAGAAAGCATGGGACCAGGCATATCCAAAAGTCCTTTGTCTAAAAGAGTGGTGTCCAGTTACTGTTCCCTGGGAGTAAACATTTTTGTAACCCACTAAAAAGGTAGCTTTGTTGGCAGCCATAATCTGGCAATTTTTAATATAATCCCTGTGTACCAGTACCATCCCATCGAGGGATGATCGTCAATGTGCACATTCCAAAAATTGCTAATTGAACTTCCACATGCAGAAAGCAGGGCTTTATGTAAGACTCGTGACTGTAATTCATAAATTAGTTCTTGCCCTTAAGAGCTTACTGTCTAGCTGAGCAAATAATACATGGATACAGGAAAGTTAATAATAATAAAAGAATTTGTGATTATGTTCAAATAGGGTACATGTGTCTAGCCCTAATTTAGCAAGTTTGAAGAAGTGAGAGATTACTGAGGAGTAGAGTGTTCCAGGAAGAATGCACAGCCTTAAACCTAGGTTCTGAAGGAAACTACTCCAAATTTGGGAGAAATATTCAGGACTTAGTAAGCAGAAGCAGACAAACTTAGTTTAAGTAGAGGGTTTGTGACAGAAAGTGGTAAAAGAGTAGAAAAAAACAAATGGAGCCAGATTACAATGGCTCTTAAAATCCAACTTTATGAGTTTGGATTTCTACCTCTACTCAGAGAAGAACCACTGGTGGCTTTTGAGAAGGGATGTTATATGATGAACACAGTGGTTCAGTGTGGGGTGGTTTGGAGAGGGAGAACCTTAGTTGCTAGAAGGTGGACTCCAGGCCACTTAACCTGAGGGCTACCAAGGTGACTACAAAGCCTACTAAGTCTGAAACCAAACACGTGGTGCTCCTAGCTTAAAGCTATGACTTTAAAATATATCAGGCCAAATGCTTGTACATGAATGGAATTTTTCTTAAAGCATACACGAAACTGTTGACAGTAGTAATTTCTTAGAAATAGGACTGGAGATAGAGGCAGACTTTTACTCTTCATTGTATACCCTTGTATAATGTAGATATATGTTTTAACCATGTACATGAATTTATTTTATGATTTAAAAAGTTTAAAAAATATGACAACCAGGAAGTGTCAAAAAAATATTTGGGCTTTAACCAGCCAATTCAAAACATTTCTAAAAATAAAGTGAAATATATTTCAATCTTGTTTCTCCCATATCTTAATCTCCATCACATAGTATAAATGTTGCGGGGCTGATCTAAAAGTAACAGTACAAAGTACACCACACATCTAAGACTTCACTTCAAACACCGAGGTCATGAATCACCCCAAAATAAAAACATCTCCTTTTTGGTGTATTTAAATGAAAAGTCTGCCAGAGACTATTCCAAGTCAACACCTCGACAAAAACAGAAATAAAAAATAATAGCCCACGGCACATTTGATAAAATACATCACCACCTTAGTAAATGACCTTTTTGTTTATCCAGTTGTTCAGGCCAAAACAATGGAATCATCTTAGTCTTTTTCTCTCGTCCTCTATACCCAAATCTCAACATTCCTACCTTCAAAATATACTCAGAACCCAACTGCATCTCACCAGCACCATCACCCTGATCCGTCCTCTCTGTCCTGGACCACTGCAGTAGCTTTTATGGGACTCCCTGTCTCCACCTTGTGCCCTCCTTAGGGCAGCCAGAGACATCCTCTTGAGACACAAATCTGAGCAAGTTGCTCCGCTGCCCACAACTTTCAGTGGTTTCCTATGGCCCTTGGGCTAAAACCCAAAGTCCTTACGTGGCCACAAAGCCTGCACCACCAAGACCCGGTTTTCTCTCCAGCACTGTAGTCAGCTCTCCCCCCGACCCCTTGCACTCAGGCCACACTGGCCTCTTTGCCATTGCTTGGACACAGCAGCGGCCCTACCTTGGGGCCTTCCCACTTGGTTTGGTTTGGCTGTGTCCCCACCCAAATCTCATCTTGAATTGTAGCTCCCATAATCCCCACGTCATGGGAGGGACTCGGTGGGAGGTAACTGAATCATGGGGATGGGTTTTTCCCGTGCTGTTCTTGTGATGGTGAATAATCTCACAAGATCTGATGGTTTTATAAAGAACAGCTCCCCTGCACACACTCTATTGCCTTCCACCCTGTAAGACATGTCTTTACTCCTCCTTTGCCTTCTGCCATGATTGTGAGGCATCCCCAGCCATGCTGAACTGTGAGTCAATTAAACCTCTTTCCTTTATAAATTACCCAGTCTCTGCTATGTCTCAGTGTGAGAACAGACTATCACTCAACCTGAATCTCTTCTCCCAAACATCCCATGCTCCTCCCCCAACTTCATTTGGGTCTCAGCTCAAATGAAACCCCATCAGATAGTGCTTTCCCAACCACCCTACCTGAAATAGTAGAACCACACTTCTTTCCTTTCATGTTGCTTTATTTTTTTCTTTTTAGCACCTGAAATTACTATTTTTTGTCTATTGCTTGTCATTTAGTTCCCCTCTCCCCCAACTACAATGTGTACTCTATGACATCAGACATTTTTGCCACATTCACTGTTACATCCCCTGATCCTACAGTATGTCTGGCAAGTTAAATGAGAGCTCAGTAAATATTTGTTGAAGACTGACGTAAGTACAAATCAAGACCCTCAAGATCACCGGACAAAAAGAGGCTGCTGAAGTCCAAAATGAGGCATAAACACAATAATGCCCAGTAAATTTGGGGTAAGGGAATGAAAAAGCCAAAACATCAATTAACAGGCATATGAACCCTTCATTTATCTATGGCATGCTACTGAGAATCTATTAATTCATGCTTTGGAACATTATCTGTGCATACTCTGGAGGGCCATTCTTGAGGTTCTGTGGCTACGGTAAAGGGTAGTACTGTTAACAAGTGTCTTCCTCCTTCTCTCCAGAACCAATGACCATAGGTGGAATATTCTGCTGAAGAAAGAAACCAAACACAGTCTCAACCAGAAGGCCCAGAATATTCGATTACTCCACTGAGAAGATCTGGAAACAGCCCCAGCCTCAGAACTAGGCAACTGGGTCAAAGTCAGGTTTTGGAATAAGCTACTAGAGGGACCTTGAGTATATAAACGTACACTTCGAATCCTGTTTCGTAACTGGAAACCAGGAATAATCAGCTCTTCCCTTCACGTAGTCATCATAAGATAAAATAAGATGATGTGTAGACAAAGGCATGCTGAAAATTGAGTGGACTATAGTCATCTGTGATCATCATCTTGTACTGGCTGGCCTCTAATTCACTTTCTCTTCATCGCCACTGGTGAGCTTTGTCAACAGAGATTTCATCACACCCGTTTATGACTTAAAAACTTCCAGTGGCTCAAACTTCTTCACAGACTGAACCCCAGCCACCTTTCTGGTCACACTCCCACCACTTGGAACTACGCTCCATCCCCTAATCTAATCATACTCCATTGTCTATGCTGGGCAACTGCCTAGACCCCCACTCCCAGGTCCCCTCATCCTCCCTTCTTCCATTAAGGAAATCCTAGGCACTTTCCAAGGTCTTCTGGGATTCCCCAACCTGAATTAGATGTTTCCTCCTGTGTGTTCTCTCAGGAATCCTGTCGAATCATTGCTCGTTTGCAAGTCCATTTTTGCACCAGATCAGTGATTCTCCATCTGATCTCTTTGTGTGTCTTCAGCACATAATAATGTAAGACAAATGGTAGACACCCAATGTCTGCTCTTTTTGAATACATCTCAATTCTTTCTCAGGCCTTTCTAGGTCTAACTCTCTCTGACTTATGACTTGAAGTCAGTATTATGAAAGGTCTTTTCTTACTTTTCCACCCTTGGGGAAATATGCTGGATGGTGAAGCTGATTGACCATTCCTAGGGTTCTTCTAGAAACAGGCTGGGACTTGGAAGAGGGACAGAATAAGGTTACACACTTCTTTCTGGTCCTCATAATTTTTGCCTTTAAAGTGTGCTTTATTTGAATTGCTATGAATTCTCAAATGAGGCATGCCCATATTTAAGTCTGGTACAAATTGAAATTATTTTCAACGTATTCATTTTCAGAATTATTCAAGTTTCTTCTCCTTTTCACAATGGTGGAAATTCCTAAATTGACTATAATTCAAAGCAATTACTGTTCTTTAGCTGCCAAGGTGCCCTGTTATTCTTTTCATAAATATCGCAGATGATCTGAGCCCAGTTCAAGGCAAAGCCTATTTTTTTCTAGCCCTGTGCCTTTTCACTTGCTAAGTTTATAACATTCAAATGACAGAAAGGAAGACCACTTTTGCCCCCACTGCTAACATGATATAGTCTGAGTTTTAATTGGTATTATAATTCTACCCTCAGCCAGGTCTGCACAGGTATGGTGTAGAAATAAAACATTATGGCAAAGCCTGAGAAGAGCTTGCTGAAGTAGGAAGAAGATGGTTTTGTAACATTTCCTGCAACCAGGAAAAGGAAAGAGAAGAATGAAGCATGGTTTGGGAATTTGATAAGCTAGCCAGACAATTCATTAAGGAAGCATTTCCTGTCTATGACCGCCCCTAAGACTACGTGAGCTATAAAGGCTAGGGATCCCCTGGTGGTTTGATATTCAACTGAGGCTGGCTGAAAATGGAAGAATTTGGATCACTTGGCTGTGAATTAAGAAATATGCACAGCAATGAAGGGAAACATGCTATGGCATTTTCTAAATATTTACCAAGGGGAGTTGGCAATCCATAAGCAGAGCCAGATCTGACAGTGAATTCTCCTGACCGCCTCCTACGCTCTTCCTCAATCACCATCCCCGTCTCCAAAACAGGTGACCTTCACCTATTGGGGTTGTCAGAGGAAGGAAGCATCTCTGTGATAAACCCAGCAAATGCCACATGATTCTGGCACACAGACCACTGCATCTACTCTTCTACTCTTCCTCCTCAGATTTCTTATCTAAAACAAAGGAGTAACTTACGATCTGTCTGTTAAAACTAACTGAGTCAACACAAGCTACTTTAAAGATAAAATTCTTCTTCCTACAGTCATTTTTGGCTTGTAATATCCATATGGTTTCAGAATCCAGTATCCATGAACTTCCCTGCCAGTCCTCATTATATAATTGAATTTCTCATCAGCCCACATAGCAGTTATTTTCACTCTTAATCCTCCCAACTTTGCTGATAAATGTTAATCTGCAGGTCTGAAGTTATTTTTTTAATTCCATAATTTTAAAATTCCATAACAAAGAAATGTATTTTAAATCACTTTTTAATTAATTCATGAATTAGAGATGGGGTCTCATTCTATTGGCCACATTGGAGTACAGTGACACAATCATAGTTCACTGCAGCCTCTTTAACTCCTGGGCTCAAGCAATCCTCCTCCCTTAGCCTTCCAAGTAGCTGAGATTATAGGCACAAGCCACTATACCTGGCTATTTTATATCACTTTTTTTTTTTTGAGATGGAGTCTCACTTTAGACAAAGTTTCACTCTTGTTGCCCAGGCTGGAGTGCAGTGTTGTGATCTTGGCTCACTACAACCTCTACCTCCCAGGTTCAAGTGATTCACCTGCCTCAGCCTCCCACGTAGCTGAGATTACAGGTGACCGTCACCACACCTGGCTAATTTTTATATTTTTAGTAAAGATGGGGTTTCACCATGTTGTCCAGACTGGTCTTGAATTCCTGAGACCAGCCTGACCAACATGGTGAAACCCAATCTCTACTTTAAATCTCCCACTGGTCATGTTTCCTACCTTTTCAGGTCTTTACAGCAGAGAGTAAAATTTTGTATTTGATTTTGAAATTTAAAGCGCTGCTCTTCAAGAGCAATTTGGTGATGGGGTTTAGGTTAAAACATGTATCTGACAGCCTCAGTAGTTCTCTAAAGTCCTTTCCCATGACCCCCAAAAATGGACATAATTACTTAAGATTTCTCGTCTCTAGATTGTGATGTGCGTAACTATCGTTTTAAAATGTATACATCTGTATACCTTACAAGCAATGGGGAAGATTATAGAACAGTTTAGAATTTAATGCTTGAGAATGCCTTCTCTCCTGCTTATCCTCAATACCTTTTCTTTAAGATTTCACTAAAATGAAAGCACTGGATATTAAAACACATCCTCTCATAATCTCCTCCAAAAGAAATAAAATCTCAGTAGTTTGATTAGGCAGAACTTCAGGAAATAAAGCATACGGGCCTTGAAAGCAAGACAAGAAAGAAATGAGCTCAAGTGATAAGAAGTATGGGTGCCATAGCTACACATCAATGATCAGATACATTCAGTTAGGTCTCACCTTTAAGCAAGTAAGTACGTACATGGAAGGCAGGGTTCAGTGAACTCCAAAATCCATTCCCTTTCCAACAGTGTTTGCCTCATGAATTTTTTATAGTCATCCTCTGTACTATTACACTGTCCCTATGTATCATCAAGCCCTCCTGGCCACTTCCAGGACTGAAAGGAAAATCTGTTCTTTAAAAAAAAAAAAAAAAAATCCATGCTTTGACTCCTGCCAAAATTATGGTTCTGTCCTTGAAACAACGACCTGAAAATAATGGGCAAGGCTAAAAACCTCTGAGAAAATAAATGCCCAAAATTGTCTTCAATATTTTTTAGCTTCTCTGATATAAGCAGAACTATTACCTGAGGTCCTGGGAATGAAGACTGTGAAGCTAGAAGACAATGCTAAAGTCAAATCTTTCCAACTTGTACTCTATATTCCCTGCTGAGTGTCTAACCTTAAAAAGAGGGTAGAACCAAACAAACTGAGTTTGAATCTTGAACCCATCTCTCATTAGCTCTGTAATATGAGGCAAGTTATTTAATCTTCCAGAACCTGTTTCCTTACTTGTAAAATGCTGATACTATGAGCTACCTTACAGAGTTACCATGACAATTAAATTAGTAATATAAAGAAAATGCTGAGCATTCATTTGTTGGTTTCCTCATTCATTCAACAAAGATTAACTGAGGGTCCACTACCAGCCAGGTACTGGGTACAACAACATAGAAGACAGAATAAATAAAAGCTATTATTATTTTCATTGACCAAAAACAGTCTGTTTCCAGAGCTGTGGCAGACCTGTCAGACTTTGACTTTAGTTCGAAACTTTCATTCACACCTTGCTTGCCTAAGATACTCATTTTTAGTTTGCCAAATTGATCCCAGGTGGGAGTCTTGCTCCTGCCATACCTTCACCCCCAAAACTAATCATCTAGCAGGTATTCTGCTATAGGACACCTTCAGAACACTTGGAAGAAGCATTGATCAGAGCCAAAGGTGGTATCCCAACTCTCTTCTGGGCAAGCCGCTCAGGAGAACTTGATATGCCTGTGCTACAAGGCCCATCCTGGATGCCTGGGAGTTCTTGGGTGCTTACCATTCCATGAGAGGACTCTGAGTCTTCCCAGAACTCAAGATTAATAGGGCTGGCGCATCCCCAATCATTGCCTCTAGGACACTGATAAAGCTAAGAGCAACAGCTAAGGGGTCTAAATGCCATATTTTCATGAGGGTTTATGCCTTTCAATGGTTCTTTAGAGTTTTTGATAAAATTCTGTATAAATGACCCACCTTTAATAACTCCACCAGGAGTTGGTTGGTTTCAAGGTGGGCTCTTCTTCAATGTAAGTTTAACATTCCCTTTCCTGGCTAGCCTCCAAGCCTCCAGGCAAGCACAGGCCTAGCCGTGTTAGGTGCTGGACATTCAGCATACATTAACGATCATTTTGCACTAAGAAAAAACAAGTGTTTTAAATGGCATTTGGAACATAGGACTCAGAGCAAAAGAATAAAAGTTGAATGCTGAAATAAGAAATGACCTGCCTTGGTTTATAGTGGGGGAAAGGGTGGGCGAAGAGGGAATTCCAGAATAAAATTCAGAGCCATCTGTGAAGCTAAGGATAGGACAGTGGACAGTTAAGCGGTGCCTAAAATCTTTGATTTGCAGACTCCTCTCATTAGGGAGCCGCCTGAATCTCTTTCCTTAGAAACTGAAATACGGATCGTGACTATCTCCAGGCAGGGGTTTTGCATGACTACCTCCTACCTGGAGGTGACAGCCTAGTCTCTCCCCACAGAAATTCTCAGTACAAAAAGACTGTCACTATATTCTCTCCGTCCCCCAATCTGATGCATCTAAAATTTAAATTTACAAAAAAACAGTGGCTTCTTTTCATTTTCCTTACTCCTGGCGCCTGTAATTGCTCACTGAAAACAGTGGTTTGGATATTAATAGGCTATAACTCAAGGCCCTACCTGAAGCTCGTCGTCAGGGAAACAGTACTCCAGCCCCGCAGCTGCTTTCCCAGCCTGGGAAGTATGGATGAGTTGGTGGGAGTTGGGAATTGCTTTACAGCTTCTGTTATTTCTCCCACTTTCTGCTATTTCTCGAGATCAAGTTAGTGGAAGAGGGGAAACTGGAGAGAAGGGTGAGGGTAGAGAAGCCTGGAGAAGCTTAGAGGAGGAGAGGAACTCTTTGGGAGAGGAAGGCTGGGGGTCCTTGAAGTATGGCTTGGGGCACTGGGATCTTTCCTCCTTCGGTCTACACGGGGTCACTGTCCGCGTGGTTCCCAGCGCCCTGAGGCCCAGCCTCCTCTGCTGCCCTGACCTCTCCCTTCAGCCTGGGCGCTGGGCGGCCTGGGGAGCGCTCAGCCAAGTTCCCCAGAAGAGGGATATGAGCGGCCCCAGGGCTAAGAAAGCCGGGCAGAAAAAGGCAGAGAGCAGCGCGGCGGTCGGACGGGCTAGAGGCGCAATCCCCTTTGCTCCCAGGCTGGGGTCCTGGAGGAGGCGAACGAGAACCCGCACCCCCGTCACCCTCTCCCTGCGCCCCGGGGTGACGGACTCTCCGGGATCTGGCTCTCCAAAGCTAGCACCAAGTACCTCGGAAGCCCGCGCGCGTTCCCGTGTCCCGGGGTGATCTTTGCCGCAGCTGCCGGGCCTCCCGGGCCCCGCACCCCTCCCACCTCACGCCCGGCACCCGGGGCGGGACCCCCATCCGGTCCCCTGGGCCCTGCGCGTCACGAGCCCCCTGGGCCCAGTGCACCTCTGCGCTGGCGCCGCGCGTCCCAGCCTTGCGCACCCGCACCCAGCTCCCTCGGTCGCCGGGCCCTCCTGGGACTCACCTGCGCTGGGACTGAAGTGGCGGCCACCCCGAGCCCGGGGGCGGCGGCGGCGGCGGCGGCGGCGGCGGCGCAGTAGGAGGAGGGCAGCGCGGGGCTCCTGGCACAGCGGCCGCCGGGCGCCTGGTGCTGCCGAGCCGCGGACCCGCCCAGAGATATAAATAACATTATCTGAGGAGGGACATTCCTGCCGGGGGACATCGCTGCTGCCGGGACCAGATAGTCCCGCGGCGGGGGCGGGGAGGCGGGGCCGCAGCCTCCCGCAGCGCCAGGCCCAGCCCCCGCCTTCCCCACCCACTCCCGCACCTGCCAATCAGCCTCCGCGCCGGGGGGCACCTGCCGGGCCTCAGCCCGGCTCCTGGAACCCGCCTCTGCCTTCCCGCCCGCCGCTGAGCCCGGGGCGCCTCCATAGTCGCTCACCTCCCCTAACCCCGCGCCTCCCCGAGCCCCCTGCGGCGGGAAAAGGGTTGGACTCGGTAGCTCGGGCCTAATTCGTGCGCCCCGAGCGGCGAGCCTAGTGGCGAAAACGAGCCCTCCAGCCTTTCCCGCCCTGCATCCCCACTGCACACAGTTCGGTTTTTAAAATACACGAAAAGACACTCAGGCCATAGGGTGGGCGCGGTGGGCACCCGGGCGCTGCTCCCCCGCCGTTGCGGGTTTGGGAGGGACAGATTGTTCCCGGGGGCTGGTGCATTAGAAAGCGCGCTCCCGGGCGGGCTTCTCCCGGCTGGCTGTGAGAACAGACGCTGGGAGGGCAGGGGGCGGGCACTTGGCCCGAGGCCCCCACCCCCAGTCCGAGCTCGGTGTAGCTGCTTCTGCCCGCAGACCTAGTGTAGTCAGGACGAACCAGGCAAAGCTGGCGGCGCGCAGCCTGCAGTCCCAAGGCGCTCGCACATTGCAGGGACTGTACTCAACAGGCAGGCTGCCACATCTGCCCACTGGCACCTCCTGGCCGGCCGGGGTGTCCGGGCTTGTGGGGGTGCCTCACTGCAAGCCTGGATGAGGTGCAGCGCAGCAGGCCAGAGGAAATGCTAGAACCGATGGTGCCAAAGAGAAAAGGCATCTCCGAGTCGCCCCCGGAGACAGACTCACAGAACATGGGCAGCTTGCAAGGCAGTCTATTTTCTTGACTTTCTAACGATACAAGGTCATTGTTCAGTAAGGTTTACCTGTACGCCTTGTGGTAGCTTTCATCTCTTTTTCTCCACCTGCGGTGCCTGGGATGATTTCTCACCAGCTATCAACACAGGCGATCTCAGGTATTATGGAAATTACCATAGAGATTAAAAGCGCAAAGATGCAGAAAGAATTTTTAACTTTTACTGATGCTGCCTGGTGTTCTTAACAAGGGAACAAACAGTCTTACTCCTGAGTTATTTGCTTGGGAGTATAATTGTGCTGTTTTCCAGAATTCACTCAGGAAAGGGGTGTTTAATTGCCAGATGTTTGAGTTTAGTTTATATATTGAACATATGCAAAGATACTTCACTTCCTGCTGCAGTCCCACTTCTTGAGAGTGGACCTTTAGACACTGAGATGTGCCGAGTGGGACAAACACCCCAGGTATTACAAAGCCACAGAATTCTCCACTCCACCCTCCACTTGGCTGGACTCTTATTACAGCTCAAGTTTCCAAGAGACACTAGTAATATGGGAAATAAAATACAAAAACATACATGGTCATCCATAGATTAGCAGTGATCCCCTCCTCCTCTTGGTTGACAACATTTAAGAATGCATGTGTCTATTACTGAGTTAGAAACAAAAAGCTCTTTTTTGTGAAATAAAAATATTAAAAAGTCAAATTTTGACAAGGAAAGTTCAAGAAAAACAGGTCAACTTCAAAAGCTGAGACTGTTATATATCTCAAGCAGAAATCCTTGATCTATTTTTGATAGAAAAAAATGAAGGGAAATTATGTGTTTATGGTTTTTTAAAACCCTGTATGAACAAACTTATTAGATAAATTCATGGTTCTCTAGAATCATGGTTCTGCAGCTACGTAATTATATACTACACAAAACAGATAATTCCTTAGCTATAGATCTGTGGCACTGAACTAAATAGCTGCATATATATTTTTCTTGGTAGCCTTAAAATTTATAATTTTCAACCATAAGAAAAAATTAAGATGATAAAAGTTCCAAATCAGCAGACAGATTACCTCAACATTTTACAAACCAGCTCAGCTGCTTTAGTTATCTCCACTTTAGCTGAAAGCTAAATAATTCAATACAACCTCATTTGCTACAGAGCGTGTTATCCTGACAGCATCCCCAAATGCTTTACAGCTAATAGAGTTACAGTGAAATGATAAATCAGAACTGAGGGAGAGAAGAAATTTAGAAGTACCCAGGCTTGCAGTGAGGAAAAGGGCATTGTCAAATAAGAGGGAAAAGGGGACAGATCCCTGTGACCAGGAATGAGAAGTTGGGAGAATAAAAGAAGGGAGAAAGATCGAGTGTGGTGGCTCACACCTGTAATCCCAGCACTTTGGGAGGCTAAGGAGATCAAGATCAGCCAGGCCAACATGGCGAAACCCCATCTTTACTAAAAATACAAAAATTAGCTGGGTGTGGTGGTGCACACCTGTAATCCCAGCTACTCAGGAGGCTGAGGCAGGAGAATCACTTAAACCTGGAAGGTGTAGGCTGCAGTGAGCTGAGATCGTGCCACTGCACTCCCACCTGGGTGACAGAGCAAGACTGTGTTCCCAAAAAAAAAAAAAAAAAGAAAGAAAGAAAAAAGAAAAGAAAAGGAAAAAGGAGAAGGGAGAATGAAATTAAGGTTATCATTGTGGACAACAGGGATCAAGTCTGAAGAGACCTCCTCAGAGGAGTATAGAATGCCTCTTGGAATTGTTTACATGAAGGATAGGAGATAGGTCTTCATCCTGGTGGGATAAGGGACTGCCCCCACTGGTCTCCCACCCATGTTGAAAATCTACACTTCGGAGCTACCCAGCAAGCTCCACACAGGCAGTCTGCAGATTTGGAAGAGTTCTGGGGCCAGAAGAGAAGGTATGCATTTGAGAATAGATGTTGACAGCCAGAGAGTGGGGTGGGGGTGGGGGGAAGCAAGGGGGAAAATCTTCATAGAACTGTCTACCCAGCTCTAGCTGAAACCAACAGGTGAGGCCAAGAAGATACAAGTTGGGACTTATGTTAGCGTCACCTAGCATAAGAGGGAACTTTCACTTTCCATTTCTGTAGTCTTTGAGTTTTTCACAATGAGCTTGTATTATTTGATAATAAGTAGAGAGGATAAATAAATTAAAAAGTAAAGATTGGATGGAGATGGTGGATTGAGTACATGCATTTAGCTTCCCTTCTACCACACATTTCATTAAAAGATATGTCTGAAAGAGGCATCTAACAGCACAGGGAAATAAGGAAAAGGCAGATAAATGTTCCAACAATGTTCAAGAAATCCAGAGACACAGAAAAGACGCAAGATCTGATTCACAGAGAAACAGAATCAGAAGAAACCAAAACGGATTCAGGAGGAGCCATAGTTTAGGGAAGTTGCAAGCAAGAGTTAAAGGACACAGGAAGAGGAGGGGCCCTGAGACAGAGTAATTCACTTAGGAGCTTCCTCTGTCTTGCTCACATTAAATATCAGGTGTTTCTCTGCGGGATAAAAATGTTAATGGTGATCCTGGGACCCGAGGAGCAGAGCTCAGGTACCTAGTGACCCCAAGAAATGACAGAAACCACTCACTGTCTTGGGATAGTGTGTCGTGACCCTTCTTCATAGCTCCTGAAGACAGGTATGATAAACAGAAAGAGGAGGCAAGCCCGTTCCCACATTAAGAGATGATGGGATAAGACCACCACCAAATATCTTATGAGGAGAGGGGAACGAATACCATGAAAGAGAAGCACCAAACTCAACAAATAGAAGGAAATAATATCAGAGGAAACTAAGTTAATAAAGGGAACAAGATAAATGTTAAACGAATTTAATTTTAATCAGCAAAGGCTTGAAACGATATTGCATCCACGACAAATAATTGGTGAGAAATCTTAGAAATTTAAAAAGTCACTTCTGATATTGAAAATTCATTAGTTCAGAAGCAGAACAGACCCACTTGAAGAACAAATAAGTGGAAACAGAAGCCAAAGAAATTTTCACCAAACACCAGGCAAAAGACAAAGGAGATGGAAAATACGTGAAAATGGTTGAAAACCATGTAGGCAAAGTCCCCCAAGGTCCAGTATTTGCTTAATAGAAGTTATAAAAGGAAAGAAAAGAGAGTAGAAGAAGGTAATAATGGGAAAGTAGAATAGAAATTCTCAGAGTTGAAGAAAAACATAAATTTTCAGATTATAAAATCCAACTGAGTTGCCAGCCAGATGATTTTTAAATATAGTTCACAGTTTTATGAACAGTTTTAAAGTTTATGATTTTATTTATAAAACCCAAGACATTGAATAAAAATAAGTCATAAACCAAGAACTATAATAAGCTAGACTAACTTGCTTGGCCTTGAATTAAATTGATCCTAAAAATATTTTGAGCTAGGTGTGATGGCTCATCCCTGTAATCCCAGCACTTTGAGAGACTGAGGTGGGAGGATCACCTGAGCCTAGGAGTTCGAAGCTGCAGTGAGCTATGATTATGCCACTATACTCCAGCCTGGGTGACAGAGCAAGACCCTATCTCAAAATAAATAAATAAATAAATAACTGAATCACATAACCAAAGTTATTTGTGTGAAATAAATGAACCACTTGAATTCAGTTCAGAAATGAATACATATGTAGGAAAGCTACTGAAAACCATAAATACCAAACCAAACAAACCTGAAGTTCCACTCAACTCAAATCCCTGACAACAATGGAGGATTCAAGAACTCAAGATAATGTACAGAAATCACCAGAATGGTGCCCACAGTTCAAAAATTTACCCTTCGTCTTTACCCTTTTGCTAAGAGATGCATTTCATAAAATTAAGGTGAAATTTCCATTTCATTTCTGGAAACATCTAGGGGCATCACATCCTCCACAACTTTCAAAGACAAAGAAGCAGCAGGACCAATTGGAAGAGCCTGCCATTTATAATACGGAGGAGCCAAGGACTAGGGACCAAACTTGCCCTTCAGATGCCTCAAACAGAATGGTTACAGAAGGAACCTGAAAATCTGCAGCAAGTTTGCAAATACCAGACGAACCACCCTCTGAAAGAGCAGATGACACCAATTTCAAATTCCCCTCCACCAATAACAGGAAAAAGCAAAGCAAGATCTGCATCCTGTCATCTGCTAGTCCATGGAAGCATTAACCAGGCTTGGGAATGAATGAGGATCTTTTCTGGTATTGCACTTCCTGATCTTTCCCTGCCTCACAGGATTAGGTTTTCTGTTGCCTCATATGAGCTTGAATAGGCATAATGGCAGGCTTACACTGGGGTATCTGATGAACTGGGGCCTGTAGGTGCTAATGTCCTGTAGCAGTTGCCTTATTCCATAGGCTCTATTCATTTGCTACGGCTCCCATGACAAAGTACCACACACTGGGCGGCTCAAACACAGAAATTAATTTTCTTGCAGTACTAGAATCTAGAAGTCCAAGATCAAGGTTTTGGCAGGGTTGATCTCTCCTGAAGCCTCTCTCCTTGGCTTGTAGAGGGCTGTCTTTTCCCTCTGTCTTCACATAGTCTCCACGATATGTGCATCTATGTCCTAATCTCCTTTTCTTATGAGGACATGAGTTATATTTGGTTAGGGCCCATCCATATGACCTCAGTTTTACTTTCACTACCTCTGTAAAGCCTTATCTACAAATACAGTCACTTTATGAGATACTGAGATTTAGGACTTCAACATGTGAATTTGGGGTGATACAATTCAGTCCATCACACAGGCCTCATCTTTTCTCACAATGAATTGCTTCTGGAGCTTCTTACCTGTTCATCCATTCTCCAGTTACCTTCTCCTTCAATTCTGCTTCCACATATTAGCCAAAGTATACTTTCTAAAAAGGAAAGTTGGTTCTGTCACTCTGCTTCTTTAAATCAGCCAGTAGCACCCCATTGCTTTCAGGATATAGTTTTCAGATTCCCAACACTTAGCATAGTACCTGACACATAAGAGGTACTCAATAAAGGCCCGATGAGCAAATGAGTAAATAAATGAATGAACACATAATGGAAATTAAAAGAGGTTGCAGTCTTGGAGCTCAACCAAAGAAGTAGGTAATTTAAAAAGTCATTTCTATTTGGCTTTAAAATGCATATTTGTGATTTTTTTTTCAGGAGATTCACTTTCCTATCTATGTTCGAATAAGGTTATTTAAATGAATTCACATTCCCTGAAACATAACTGGCAATATTTGTGCCTGAATTTCACCAGGACCTCTGCTACCCTGAGGCATCCATACCTAACTTATTGTCTATGGGTGAGAAATGGAGTCAATTGAGTAGGTTTTATGCTCACAGCTACCACTGAGCTCATCCATGAAGGCAAGGGTCTGCCATCTTCCAGTGTCTTTATAACCAGGGATAGCAAACGCAATAATGATGATTCAGTTAGCTTTTGTCTCTGTCTGCTCCACCCTCTCAGTGATCATTTTCAGACCTGGTCCTTGGGCAATGGCCCTGCTCCAACTCCCATACTCCAATATGCCAAAGCCTTGGACACACAGGATTAAGAACGTAGGAAGATAAATCCAAAAGCATTAAGAGAAGTGAGTTAATGTTGTTTTGATATTAACACTCTATCTTGAGTACTCCACAGAGTGGGTAGTCTGCAAGTAGATAATTGAGAGTAACTAACCCTGAAAACTTTGTTCTCTTTCTTTGTTAATACTTATCAAGCCAGGAACTCATATCAAGGGTAGAAAATATAATTTTAAAAAAATCAGATTTGTTAATATGGAATGACAGCTGGAGTTCTAACAGTTTAACTAATTAAACAATTTTGTGTTTATATGATAATCATTGCCAACATAAATGGTCTTGTTGATTGCTTTTATTAGTGAGAAGTTTCCAAATTCACAAATATTTGTCCATAATATTAACCAAGACCTTTGGGAAATTTCCAATAAAGTTTGGAAAGATATTGCAATAAAAGACTCCATTACTTCTGCAAATTCATCTCATTTTCTTTTCTATGGGATATTTCTACAGCTGCTCAATTTCTGTTTGGATATTTCTTCAATGATTTAAGGTCTACCAGAAACTATGTATGGTAAAATACATCAAACATGATGTATTTTACAGAATACATAGAGAATATAACTGGGTCTTCTCAGAAATACCATTTTCCTCATTTTCTTTTTTGTATGAAAAATTCTATTTTTAAAAGAGTATTTCTCATACTGCCTTATATCATTTTTTATCCAATTTCATGAAGTAAATTGCTATCATTATCCTTACTACTATATAAAGAAATTAAGAAAGAGTTTAAGTAGTTTTACAAAGATCACATAGATATCAAATCTCTTGCTGATTAAAGCATTGTTTATCCAAGGAGCAGTATCTCATGATTTTTAAATTAACAAATTCCATGATATTTAATGTAGATGATTCATACTATAACCTAATATTTTGTCATTAATCAAGTCAAGAATTTAGCCCCACATTATGCTTCAGCATGCACAGAGTAACAACTCTGTGCTGCTTGTTCTATCCATCACCATCTTAATAATCAAAATATACTTAGGTACCCAGCTCTTGACCTTCCATAGCAAAAACTGAACCAAACGAAAGCTGCAGACCATTCTTTTGGGAGGAGTTCCAAACTGTGAGTGGGCATTTGTTTTTCATCACTAACCCCAACTGCTGCCTAACTTTATGTCTCAACCCTCACCCTTCTCCTCTACTAAATACTGCCAGAAATAAACAAGTAGGCACCAGCCCCACATGATTTTAAATACTCAGCATATCCCTATCTTGCCTTCATTCCAAAGACTATACAGGAATCTGATAACTAAAAACAATTTTTTTTTTTTAGACAGAGCTTTGCTCTTGTTACCCAGGCTGGAGTGCAATGGTGGGATCTTGGCTCACTGCAACCTCTATCTCTCAGGGTCAAGTGATTCTCCTGCCTCAGCTGCCCAAGTAGCTGGGATTACAGGCAACTGCCACCACATCCGGCTAATTTTTTTTGTATTTTTAGTAGAGATGGGGTTTCAGCATGTTGGTCAGGCTGGTCTTGAACTCCTGACCTCATAATCTGCCCACCTCAGCCTCCCAAAGTGCTGGGATTACAGGTGTAAGCCACCATGCCCAGCCTTAAAAACAAATCTTAAAATGCAATGACCTTGGGAGGAGTTGATTTTTAACGTAGGATATCTTTTGGCTATTGGCATAAGAAAAAAAAGTCAGCCTCACTTAGTGACATTTTAATAGCCAAGTAATATTTTTTTAAAGATAGTAGTGGGTAAACCAGAAAGATCAGTAGATGTAAAGGAAAAAGACCTGGATTCTACTTCCTCTTAATCTCTCTATGCCTCACTTTCTCTTCTGTGAAATGATGGCATTGAACTAGCTAATCTCTAAGGATTCTTTTAGCTTTAGTTTTCTATATTTTACACATATGCTAAGAACACAGTAGATGATCATTATAATAATGAAAAATTGGAAATCACTTCAATGTTCATCAAAATGGGATTGGTTAAACCATTTATGGTGTGAACATGCACACACACACACACACACACACATGCACATACACACACACAAATTCTATGTAGCCATTTAAGTGATATGGTTTTATACTTACTGACAGGGAAAGATGTAATGACATACTGTTGATTTATTTTAAGTGGGCTCTAAATAATTTCTATTTGATTAAGAAATAAAACATTTTATATCTAAGTGATTTCTAGATGGTGGGATTTAGAGTAATTCTTCCTTCTTATTTTTCCATGAGGCTTGGGTGTTTTATAAGCATAGAATATTTTATAATAAATAACAAAGTTATTTTCAATGTGGGGGAAAATATGCTAAAATGTAAATAGCAGATATGAGATCTTACCTGTGAACAAGCTTTGATAGAGAGGGTGGTGAGGGCAAGAACAAAACAGAAGTGAACTAAAGGAAAACAAGGTCTGAATAATATTCTCGTCAGTAACTCAGATAATGAAATAACTGTGCCATGAAGGTTTACAAAAAACTGTTCCTTTTATACAAAACTGGCACAGCTGATCTGTTTTGTTCATTCAGAGATCTCATTGCCAGTGTGGGAGAGGAGTTGCCTGACCCATGCTCAGCCCCTTACCAGTCCATCTCAGGAGCAATGGGAAGACCTGTCAAGCCATCACACTGCCAGGATGGAACCTGAGGCTGTGGAAAGAAACAATCCTTAGTTTGTTTTGTGCTGCTATAACAGAATACCACGGACTGGGTAATTTATAATAAACCGAATTTATTTGGCTCATGGTTCTGGAGGCTGGGAAGTCCAAGGTAATGGCACCGGCACATGGTGAAGGCTTTCCTGCTGCATCATCCCATGGTGGAAAGGTGGAAGAGAAAGAGAGTGAACAAGTGTGAAGGCAAGAGGGGCTGATCTTATGAAACCCACTCTCCTGATAATGAATGCCCTCTTAAGATAATAACATGAATGCATTTATGGGGGCAGAGGCCTCACAACCTAATAACTGCCTCAAGATCCCACCTGTCTGGACGGATCATTTGAGCTCAAGAATTCAAAACCAGCCTGGGGAACATGGCAAAACCCAGTCTCTACAAAAAAAAAAATTAAAAATTGGCTGGGCATGGTGCTACATGCCTGTAGTCCCAGCTACTCAAGAGGCTAAGTTGGGAGGATCACCAGTGAGCCAAGATCACACTACTGCACTCCTTCCTGGGCAACAGAGTATGACTCTGCCTTGGGGGGTGAAAAAAAGATCCCACCTGTCAGCATTGGGAATTAAGTCTCCAACATATGAACTTTGGGGAACCATTCAAACCATAGCAAACCCTAATATTTTATGACAGGATTGATCTTATAACTTTGTTTTCTTTACTACTGTGCTTTAATTACTTGAGTTTCCTAAGGTTGCCCAATTAAACTTGATAATTATATTACTCAAATAAGCATGAAAAAATGTGGAACAAATTATAAGATAGGTTAAATATCAAATAGGAATTCATACAAGATAAGTCAGCAAAAGAAAAAGCTTTTTTTTTTCTTTTTCTTTGAGAGAGTCTTGCTATGTTACCCAGGCTGGTCTCAATCTCTTGAGCTCAAAGAATCCTCCCACCCCAACCTCCCAAGCAGCTAGGACTATAGGTGTGAGGCACTGCACACAGCTGAGAATAAGCTTCTTAAATGCAAAATGGTGGCCCAGGTGCAGTGGCTCACACTTGTAATCCCAGCACTTTGGGAGGCCAAGACAGGTGGATCACTTGAGGTCAGGAGTTCAAGGCCAGACTGTCCGACATGGTGAAACCCCATCTCTACTAAAAATACAAAATTAGCCAGATGTGGTGGTGTGCACCTGAAATCCTGGCTGAGGCAGGAGAATCACTTGAACCCAGGATGCGGAGGTTACAGTGAGCCAAGATTGTGCCACTCCACTTCAGCCTGGGCGAAGGAGAAAGACTCCATCTCAAAAAAAAAAAAAAAAAAGCCAAATGGTAAATAACAGTCTTGAAGTTGAAAATTGGTAGGAAAAAAAACCTTGTGGAAGATCATAAATCCAGGTCAGCACTGTGGTTGTCAGCAGTCAGAAAGTGTGGGGGCTTTCCATGTGGGATGGGAGATCCATGCATCCAAACAGGGTCTAAACTTTCCTACTTGAGGGACCTTTCTGTTTCTGACTTAAATGATTATTAGTGCTATATATTATTTGTTTTTCACCAATTGTATCATACCTTTCATACTCAAATTCCTTGACTCAATTTGGGGATCAATGGCTGTAGAGTTTATCTAAGGAGCTAGAGAGTACATAGAGAGGCTATGAGAACAGAGAATAGAGAATATGAGAATGCATGGCTATGAGAATAGAGAAGCCATGCTCACAAGGAAGAGAATTTCTTTTGCTGTTGTTGTTTTGAGACAGAGTCACACTCTGTAACCCAGGCTGGAGTACAATCGCTTGGTCTTGGCTCACTGCAACCTCCGCCTCCAGGGTTCAAGTGATTCTCCTGCCTCAGCCTCCCGAGTAGCTGGGACTATAGGCGCATGCCACCATGCCCAGATAATTTTTGTATTTTTAGTAGAGACAGGGTTTCACTATGTTGGTCAGGCTGGTCTCTAACTCCTGACCTCATGATCCGCCCACCTCAGCCTCCCAAAGTGCAGGGATTACAGGCGTGAGCCACCATGCCCAGCCCAGTGAAGAGAATTTCTAAGGTTCAGACCCAGAGCAGCACAGGAAGTCAATGAGTCTCTGCCTACTGGAAGTGCTAGAGGCATGCAAGAACCATGACCAGAAACTCTAAGTGGAGCCACCAGTCAAGAACAGCATGTACATAATTTACAGTTTATCTCTCACTAATTCATTATTTATTTTACTTGTCATATTCTGCTTACTGAAAGGATTTCTGAAGGGGTTCTTGTGATTTATTTACCAGAACAAAGTTCTGTATCAGTCTTCTCTTTCCAACTAGATTGTTCGATGCTTGATCCTTTAAAAAGTTTCTCTTCTATTGCCCACAAGCCCTAGTATGATACTGAACAATGATAGATGGGGCATATGCAAAAATAATGCTGAAGATTTTAATAAGTGTAAGCACACAACATAAGTACTGGTTGCTTTAATGAATAAAGCTATGTTACAGATTCTAGCTCATCTCCTGGATTCCGCATAAGACATGGTGACCATATGTTCGTTCCAGTTTGCCCAAAACAGGCTTGCACCTGTTGTCCTGGCAAAATTGTTAATAGGACTCCCTTACAGTCTCAGAAATGTAATGGTTTGGACAATAAATTATACAATGACCTTATTGATGAGCCACCCTCCAGGGGCTTCCCAGTAAATTTCAATGTACAAAAAGTAATTTTGCTTTAACAATGAAGGAAAACTTTACGGCAAAAGACAACCACAAAGTACAAAGTTAAAATTACATTATTAACTACTTGCTATTTCCTATGTAAAAATGGTTTAATCTCTATATAAATGTAAGCCAACTCTGCCCTCTGCTGTCTTCTAACAGTATTATGACACTGTTTCAGTTTCATTGATTGAAACTGATTGTGTTCATTGTATTGATTATGTTAGAGTGTGGATTCTCAACTTTGTCTACTGCTATATTAGCTTTTAGAAATCCCCACTGACTATCCTGCGTCCTACACCAGTAAATCAGAATCTCTGGGTATGAGACCCAATTATGAATTTTTTAAGCTCCCCAGTTGATATCAATGTGCAGCTAAAGTTAAGAACGGTTGCTTAGAACATCATATTGAATAATCTGTTGTGGTTCACTTAGTTATTTGATTTCATAGTCCAGATCTGGGGAATCCTTGGAGACTAGAAGAAAAAGATGAGTATATCAGAACAAATATCGGGGCCGCTGGCTCGTGCCTATAATCCCAGCACTTTGGGAAGCCAAGATGGGCAGATCACCTGAGGTCAGGAATTCGAGACCAGCCTGGCCAACATGGTGAAACCCGTCTCTACTAAAAATACAAAAATTAGCTGGGTGTGGTGCCATGTGCCTGTCATCCCAGCTACTCAGGAGGCTGAAGCAGGAGAATTGCTTGAACGTGGGAGGTGGAGGTTGCAGTGAGCCGAGATCATGCCATGGCACTCCAGCCTGGGCAACAGAGTAAGACTTCATCTAAAAAAAAAAAAAAAAGAAAAGAAAAGAAAACCACAGCATTTTAAAAAGCCATTCTAGCTGAGTGTGGTGGCTCACATCTGTAATCCCAGCATTTTGGGAGGCCAAGGCAGATGGATCATCTCATGTCAGGAGTTCAAGACCAGCCCGGCCAACATGGTGAAACCCTGTCTCTACTAAAAATACAAAAGAAATCAGCCAGGTGTGGTGGCGTGTGCCTGTAGTCCCAACTACCTGGGAGGCTTAGGCAGGAGAATCACTTGAACCTGGGAGGTGGAGGTTGCAGTGAGCCAAGATCATGCCACTGCACTCCAGACTGGGTGACAGAGTGAGACTCTTGTCTCAGAAAAACAAAGCCATTCTAAGGGATGTTTTCCGTGTGTGTGTGTGTGTGTGTGTGTGTGTGTGTGTGTGTATTTTTTTTTAACTTACAATGATGATAAGGACAATACCTACTAGAAAAGCTCAGCCCTAATTCTCTGTTGATAGAATTATCTGCTGAGGAAACTCCAGGATAGCCAAGAAAGTTGGGCGAGAAGACAGGGGCAAATGAGGTAGAGACTATTGCATTAAATAACTGCTTCCTTTTTGCTGAATGTTCAGAGACTTGTTAATGGAGTTTATCATATGGAAAAGCACTGATGTGAAAGCCCAGGAAATCTGCTGAAGTGGAAGTTGCACTAATTAGAACATTAACTAAATTAAGTCACTGGGGAACAGTGAATGCCAAAGGGAATAAGACAGAAAGAAGAAAGATACAGAAAAATTATTAATACTCATTGAGAGAGGAAGAAAGAGAGATAGCTTTTGTAGAAAACTGACCAAGGAGCAGGTTTTTAATAGTGAGCCAGAAGCTTACTGCCCACTCCCTTTTTCTAAAGTTTATCAGGAAAAGCTAATGGATCTAGCAACTGAAATTGGCCTGTTAGAAGAGATTTTATTCCTCCTAAAACAAACTCTTATCTAAAACTGTGGGATTGGCCAGAAGTGTTGGCATGAGAAAGAAGGGTTGGTTCATTTAAGAATTTTGATAGTGGGAATCTGGATAAAAATCTCCTGTTAAAACAGCAGAGGCCTCCAAAAGAAGGCATGAAGAGGTATGGGGCAGGTGGTGAGGTCTTTATACATCATGTGTGTGATCTCATTATTTGGTTCTTCAATTAAGCTAAAGGCAAGACTGGTAGCATAAGTGGGGACAAGGTAGAGGTTTAGAAGTAGCGTCAGGAACTATGCTAAATGATTCTGTGACTGGTTCTGTCGTCTATGAAACAACTGCTGATACTTTAAAAAATTCTTTTTCAAGTAATGAGTTGGGACAAAGTAAAAATGTTTCTGTAGATGTAGTGATTCATAAGAATGGTTCTTACTCTTTCTGGGTAATAAACCCCTGTATGTGATGAAAGCTATGCACCCTCTCTCCAGAGAAAAATTGACATTTATACATGAATACTTAATTTTATTTATAGTTCCATCCTGGTTTAAGAACCCTTGATTTATAAAATAATCTTCTGTAAGTAGATTTATGATTTAAATTATTATTATTATAAAACATTTAGTAAGAGTTTATATTTGCAAATCTTTGAATTGAGCATTCCATAAACTAAGCAGTAGAAAGTGCCTGTCTTCTAGCTACCTATAATGCAACACAATGTTTGTATAGCCATATAAAGGACATAAATGTTTTACCTCAAAAAAAAAAAAAGGCATACATCTTGATAGGAAAGGGTAAGAACATCTTGAAACATGCTAAGCAATGGCAGAGTAATTTAAGGGCAAACCACAGCCTCTTTTCAATATAGTCAGGGAATCTTGGAAAAATGATTGAATGCCCCCATGTAGGGCAGGGATCAGAGATGAGGACCATATGGTCTTTGTCCTCAGGCTGCATTCACTCTAATGGGGTGGAGATAGGAGAAGCAAACAGATGACTCTAAAATAAGGCAGCATTTGGCAAATGCCATATAAAAATTACAAAGAAAATATCTGGGGAGAGGGTTCAGACAGCAAGATCACATTTAACAGGAAATGAAAAATGAAGGCCAGGCCTGGTGGCTCATGCCTTGTAACCCCAGCACTTTGGGAGGCTGAGGCAGAAGGATTGCTTGAGTCCAGGAGTTTAAGGCAACATATTGAAACCCTGTCTCTCCAAAAAAAAAAAAAAAAAAAAATTAGCCAGGCATGGTGGCGCATGCCTGTAGTCCCAGCTACTCAGGAGGCTGAGGTGGGAGGATCACTTGAGCCTGGGAGGTTGAGGCTGCAGTGAGCCATGATCATGCTACCGCATTGCAGCCTGAGTGACAGAAGAGATCCTGTCTCAAAAAAACAAAAATGACCCTCACACCTTCTTTTTCCCTCTTTTGTGTGTGAATTGCCTGTTGTTTTTTAATAGGAAAATGTCATGTGGCCACTCCAAATAAAAAGACCAGGTGACCCATTATTTTTTTATGCCTGTAGATCAGTTTATATATATGGAAAGTATAGAAATTAAGACAGAAGAGGTGAACTACAGCCGTATTGCAGCTGGTTTTAACAGTCAGGGAGAGAAGCCTGTACCTAATTCAGTTGACAATGGTAATCGGTTGAAGGCTTTTAAGCAAGGCGCAGATAGGATCAGAACTGTGCTTTAGGAAAATTAAGCTAGCAGCAGTATGTAGGATGGCTGGAGTGAAGAGAGACAGGAGACAGGCTATTATAGTCATCAAGGGGAGAAGTAATTGAGGCCTGAACGATGTTGGCTGGGAAAGTGGAAAGCAGGAGGATGTCAGACTGGGGAATCTGTAGGCCACTGAAGGCTTTTTAACTGGGGAGTGCACTGGGGGCTTTAGAAAACTCTCAAAAAAACAAATGAACAGACCAGGTGTAGTGGCTCATCATGTCTGTAATCCCAGCACTTTGGGAGGCTAAGCCAAGAGGATTGTTTAAGTCCAGGAGTTTGAGGCTGCAGTGAGCTATGATGACACCACTGCACTCCAGCCTGGGCGATAGAGCAAGACCTTGTCTCTAAAAACAAACACAAAACAAGCAAGCAAAAAATCCTCTTCAGTATTTTAGAGATATCTTCTTCTAATCTAAATTTCTGCCTGAATAGAAAGGGGCTCCAGCTACATGAAAGAGATTAAGTTCATTTTAATCTTTTGATAAGTAACTGTTGAATCCTTTATCAGATCTAGTCCTACCTGTATTTTCTTCCTCCCTTGCTGTAGTAAATTTCCTTTTTTTTTTTTGTATTTGTTTTCTTTTCTTTTTTTTTTTTTTTTGCTTGATACGTCTTTATCAGCAACTGTAGTAAATTTCTTTCATGGAATTCAGAGGAAAAAAGTACTGTGAGCAATTTGAAAAATCAGAATTTATTCTAAGCAAATAAAGGGCTATCTATAGTTCAACACATAACCTAAATTCCTTATCATATATATATATATATATGTATGTATATATATATATATATATATTTTTTTTTTTTTTTTTTTAAATCCTTCCTTGGCCAAGAATAGTGCCTCACACCTGAAATCCCAGCACTTTGGAAGGCTGAAGCAGGAGGATCACTTGAACCCAGGAGTTTAAGACCAGCCTGAGCAACATGGCAACACTCTGCCTCTAAAAAAAATTTTTTTTAATGAGCTGGGCATCATGGCACACACCTGTAGTTCCAGCTAATAGGAAGCTGAGATGGGAGGATTGCTGGAGCCCAAGTGGTTGAGGCTGCAGTGAGCCTTGATGGTGCCACTGCACTCCAGCCTGGGTGACAGAGAGAGACCCAGTCTTGGGAAAAAGAAAAAAAAATTCTTTCTTAATAGTGGCTATTTCTTGAACTTTCATCCCATTTTTCTCTTCTTTTACTGCCAAATTTCTCACAAAATCAGCCTTCATTCATTACCAACTTTGACTTGCCGCCTATTCATCCCTCAACCCTTAAAACATGGAGCACATCTATATAATTACAATAAAATCATACCTTCTAAAGTCCACAGTGTCAACCTCACCACCATAACTATTAATTTTCTCAATTTTCTCAGTTTTTGGGAGAGAGATCCAAGATGGCCATTTAGCAGCAGCTCAGGATTGTAGCTCCCAGTGAAAGCGCAGACAGCGAGTGGACCCTGCAATTTCAGAAGAATTTCTGTCGCCCACAAACTGGGAGATACCGAGCAGAGGAGCCACACGAGTCGCCAGCGCGACTCTTTTGGCCGGCGTGACTGTTTTGCCGGCACCCCGGCACAGCGCTTCTCAGCGCGGAGTATATGGACTGGGTACCCTTTGAGTCGGGCTCTGCTGGTCCCATCCCCACAAGGAGAACAGCAATTAGAAGCGCTGAGGACTGAGAGTTTCACAGTAAGCACAGCTGAACCTGGGAAGGCCTAGCTCTGTGGGAAACAGGCGTCTGCCAAAGGAAAACTAGGAAACAGAAAAAACTTCAACAAGCCGGACATCCACTCAGACCCAATCTGAAAGTTGGCAATTACAAAGACGACAGGTGGATAAATCCAAAAAAATGGGAAGAAACCAGTGCAAAAAGGCTGAGAACACCCGAAATCAGAATGCCTCTCCTCCTGCAGGGGATCGCAGCTCCTCATCAGCAAGGGAACAAGGCCTGATGGAGAATGAGTGTGATGACCTGACAGAATCAGGCTTCAGAAGGTGGATAATAAGAAACTTCTGTGAGCTAAAAGAACATGTACTAACCCAATGCAAAGAAACTAAGAACCTTGAAAGAAGATTTAACAAAATGCTAACAAGAATGGACCACTTAGAGAGGAATATAAATGAATTGATGGAGCTGAAAAACACAATATGAGAACTTCGAGACGCATGCACAAGTTTCAACAGCCGAATTGACCAAGCAGAAGAAAGGATATCAGAGGTCGAAGATCAGCTCAATGAAATAAAACGAGAAAGCAAGATTAGAGAAAAAAGGGTAACAAAGAATGAATAAAGCCTCCAAGAAATATGGGACTATGTGAAAAGACCTCATCTACGTTTGATAGGTGTACCTGAATGTGATGAAGAGAATGAATCCAAGCTGGAAAATACTCTTCAGGATGTTATCCAGGAAAACTTCCCCAACCTAGCAAGGCAGGCCAATATTCAAGTCCAGGAAATACAGAGAACACCACAAAAATATTCCTCAAGAAGAGCAACCCCAAGGCACATAATCGTCAGGTTCACCAGGGTTGAAATAAAGGAGAAAATGCTAAGGGCAGCCAGAGAGAAAGGTCGGGTTACCCACAAAGGGAAGCCCATCAGACTCACGGCAGATCTCTCAGCAGAAACCCTACAAGCCAGAAGAGAGTGGGGGCCAACATTCAACATCCTTAAAGAA
>CAUYLG010036964.1:0-61113 GCA_963573385.1 Cacajao melanocephalus
AGACATCTCAACTGGCTCAGATTACACAATTCTGTCTGAAAAATTAAAGTTGAGCAAACTTTCTATTCAATGGGTGCCAAAACCGTTGCAGCCAAGTCAGCTGCAGACAAGAGCAGAGCTTTCAGTGGAAATTTTAAACAAAAGGGATCAAGTTCCTGAAGCATTTCTTTGAAAAACTATAACAGGAAATGGAACGTGGCTTTACCAGCACAATCCTGAAGACAAAGCACAATCAAACCACTGGCTACCAAGAGGTGGAAGTGGTCCAGCCAAAGCAACAGTGGACCAGTCAGGAGCAAAGGTCATGGCAACAGTTTGGGAGGATGCTCAGGGTATTTTGCCTGTGGCTTTCTTGAGGCCAAAGGACAATAACATCTGCTTATTGTAAGAGTACTTTGAGAAAGTTAGCTGAAGCCTTAGCAGGAAAACACTGGAGAAAGCTTCACTTGAGAGCCCGTATCCATCCTGACAATGCTCCTCATTCTTCTCATCAAATGCGGATAATCTTTCGAGGGTTTTGATGGGAAATCAGTAGGCATCTGCACTATGGTTCTAATTTGGATCCTTCTGACTTCTATTTATTTCCTAATCTTAAAAAATCTTTCAGGGGCACTCATTTTTCTCCAGTTAATAATGTAAAAAAGATTGCATGGACAGGCTTTGATTCCCAGGATCTCCAGTTCTTTAGGGATGGGCTACATGGCTGGTACCATGACTTACAAAAGTGTCTTGGACTTGATGGAGCCTATGTTGTAAAATAAGCCCAGCATGGTGGCCTGCACCTGTAATCCCAACTACTCAGGAGGCTGAGGCAGGAGGATCACTTGAGCCCAGGAGTTCAAGAAAAGCCTGGCAACATATTGAGATGCTTTCTCAATAAATAAATAAATTAATTAAAAGTTTACATATTTTACTTTTTCTTTTAATTCCATTTTCCTACAGACTTTTTGAAGTTCCCTTATATATGAGGGTTCATATATATGTGTGTTTGTATGCATGTATGCACATGTGTATGTATGTATGTAGTATATGTATGCATACGTGTATATATGTGTGCACGTGTGTGTTTGTAGTGTATGTATGTATGCATGATTTTGCACTGCCCTAGACCCATGGTTCTAGTGAAGTCATCAAAGACGAGGAGTGAGAAAACAGTCCCATCCTGTCTTTGCCATGGTCACTGTGTAGGGTAATTATAGCAGATGTCTCTGGGGTGCCAGCGCAGCTCCCAACCGTTCTTCCCTTTGCTATGTGCTATTCCTTCTCATCCCCTATCCTCACATACCACCAAATTTATATTATATGAGTCCCCTGCCCCCAGCAATGGATAATTCAACTGAATTGGACAATTGTCCCAAACTGTATCAATCAGATTCCTTCCTCCCAAACCTTTGACTAGGTACTAAAAAGACCCAACCAGTTTCTTCGTGTGACTGGAATTGGAATGTGCCTCTGGGTGCTCTCTAAGCAACAGAGAGCCAGGGCCCAAAACACCAAGCAGACACCAAGAAACGTCAGGTGAAAATGTAAAGAGAGAATTCCCTGAGTTTGCCATGGCTTTCTATAGCATAATTTCCAGCCCAACTCTATCTTTCCCTTTGGACTTCATAGAATACCTCTGAATCTTTATGACAAATTCTATTTGTTTGCTTGAAATAAGTGGGATCAGCTGCTGCTTCTAACAAAATATTCCTTACTGTGCCACCTTGGACAAGTCACTTACCTTCATTTTCTTTCCATTTCTTCACCTCTGAAATAAGGAACTTTGGCCAGATAGCTTCCTACCTCTAAATTATATTAAACGGCACCTTCCTGGAAGCTCGGGTTTTGCTTACCTGCAGCAGAGAGATGGGAAAAGACTACTGGAACCTTTTACTGTGTGAGTCAGCTCTCTTGGAGTTGACACTGAGGTAGAATCTCACTTCCTCCAGAGCATGCCAGCTAGAAAGACCTCATCTTTAGATACACCAAATAAGGGCTGCACTCACCAAAAGAAGTGAAAGTCTCTGGTGGGGAGGAATCTTTGCAAACAGAATCTGGATAGAACATTTTTCTAGATGAGAATTTGGATCATGACCCTATAAACATAGGAACATTCTGGTCTCTATCTCCTCTCTATACTTTCGGTCAGTCCCATACAAGTATATATTATATACTGAATTATAGACTTTTTTATATTATTAAGTATGGTTTTATGATCATAAATCTTGTCTTCCTAGATTAAATGTTTTTCTTTTTTAAAAATTTATTTATTTATTTATTTATTTATTTATTTATTTATTTATTTTGAGAGGGAGTCTCACTCTGTCTAGGCTGGAGTGCAGTGGTGTGATCTCAGCTCACTGCAACCTCTGCCTCCTGAGTTCAAGTGATTTTCCTACCTCAACCTCCAGAATAGCTGGGACTACAGGTGCATGCCATCATCCCCTGCTAATTTTTTTATTTTTAGTAGAGACGGGGTTTCACCATGTTGGCAAAGATGGTCTCGATCTTTTGACTTCATGATCCACCTTCCTCGGCCTCCCAGTCTGCTGGGATTACAGGCATGAGCCTGTAATCTAAGGGCCTGGCCTTAGACTAAATGATTTTCAAGAGTAAGGGTGAAAATGTGTACATGCTGTTCCGAATCCCCATCTTATCCAACCCTATTTTTGGTAGTTGGTATTTGCTTTTGAAAAATTAGTTTCATTCACCACTTAAATAAATAATTACTTAAAGATGCTTTTACTGATGTCAAGATTCTTAAGAGGGGACAGGTTTGGTGGCTCATACCTATAATCCAGCAGTTTGGGAGCCCAAGGAGGGTGGATCACTTGAGCCCAGGAGTTCAAGACCAGCCTAGGCAACATGGCAAACCTCGTCTCTACAAAAAAAAAAAAAAAACAAAAATTAGCAGGGCATGGTGGCATGCATCTGTAGACCCAGGTACTTAGGAGGCTGAGAGGTGGGACGGTGGCTTGAGCCCAGGATGCAGAGGTTACAGTGAGACATGATCACGACACTGCATTCCAGCCTGGGTGACTGAGTCAGACACTGTCTCAAAAACAAACAAGCAAAAAAAAAAAAAAAAAAAAACCAGGAAAAAGATTCTTAAGAGGAACAATTGCTAGGCACAGTGGCTCACGCCTATAATCTCACCACCTTGGGAGGACAAGGCGAGCAGATCAACCTGGTCAGGATTCCAAACCAGCCCGACCAACATGGTGAAACCCCATCTCTACTAAAATACACAAATTAGCCAGGTGTAGTGGCAAGCACCTGTAATTTCAGCAACTTGGGAGGCTGAGATGGGAGAATCACTTGAATTCAGGAGGCGGAGGTTGCAGTCAGCTGAGATTGCACCATGGCACTCCAGGCTGGGCAACAAGAGTGAGACTCCATCTCAAAAAAAAAAAAAAAAAAAAGGCTGAGCCCAGTGGCTCATACCTGTAATCCCAGCACTTTGGGAGGCCAAGGCGGGTGGATCACAAGGTCAGGAGTTCAAGACCAGCCTAGACAAGATGATGAAACCTCGTCTCTACTAAAAATAGAAAAAAAATTAGCTGGGCATGGTGGCAGTTGTTTATAATCCCAGCTAATCAGGAGGCTGAGGCAGAAAATTGCTTTAACCCGGGAGGCAGAAGTTGCAGTGAGCTGAGATAGCACCACTGCACTCCAGCCTGGGCAATAAAGTGAGACTCCATCTAAAAAAAAAAAAAAAGAGGAACAATTGATTGAATAATTACTTAAATGGAAGAAATGAATGATGCCGAATATATTCATTGAGTTCATGCTAAGCATGAAAGTGCACCCTCCTACCCTTCTCATGCACACAAGCTCAGCTCTCCAAAAGCAAGGAAGGAAGGAGGAAATGGAGGTCAGCTGTTCTCCCATTCCTACTGACAAAAGTTTGCTTATTGAATGTCACTTTGCACACACTAGATACTGTGTTAATCCAGGTCATTGGAGAAGTATATGGGATTAAATGTGCAAGAATTTTATTAGGGGAAATGCTTGTGTGAGAGAAAATAGGAGAGAAGCTGGAAGAGGCTGGGACAGTCATCAGATCATGATACAAGTCTGACTCTGAGTGAAGGAGAGGGAGGGAAGGTTGGGTGAAATTACGGGGGGCTGCCACTTAGTACAAGGAAGGTTCAGCAGAGCCTGAGGAGTCCTGGGGCTCCAACAATAGCCCTGCCTTAGTGCTCCTGCCTTGCTCAGGCACTGACTGAGCAGCCCATGGGAGGCATGGCCTCGGCACAAACTAACGATGGATTTCAGAGTGGAGCAGATGAGGTCCTTGATCAGTTACACTTCCTGTAACTGGTGATCTGCAAGGCATGACCACCACTGATGTTCAAATATTTGCTTCACTGAATTGGCAGTCTTACCCGAAAGAACCCACACTGCTCCTTTTTTCTTACCATATCCATTCTCACCATGACAGATAGGCTACAGATTCCAAGACGTTAAGTGACTCCAGTCATTCAATTTCATAGTCTGGCAAATTTCCATAATTTCGGCCCATTAGGAGATTTCTAGGATCCATGCCTTTTTTCAGGCTCAAAGAGTTCAGATCACTTGACAAACACCTCATTTTTAAAATATAGTCCAAGATTTGTTCTCCAAAAAATAGGGGGTAAAATAGAAGGTGTGTGTGTGTGTGTGTGTGTGTGTGTGTTTGATCTGACTGATTCAGAATTTGCTCCAGCTGAGCTTTGATTCTCAACATTTCAGTACTTACCCTCTTTTGATTAAAGGGAAAAAGCAGAGATAATGCAGCTAAATCCACTTAATATCAAGTCATCAATAAAAAAATCTGTTTTGTGATTTTTTTCTCCTGACTTCAAGCAATTTGGCGAAATTGCAGTACAACTAGCGAAACACTCACTGGCATCAAAACATCCTCAAGATTAGGGCTGAGTAAAAACCAATGATTTATGAAATTCAAAAAAAACTATCAACCCAAGCAAACAAAAATTAGCATTTTAATAGATAAAACATGCCATTTCGTGCCTCGTCTCTGGGCACACACAGCAGCAATATTTGAGCAGACCAGAATAGTAACATCAATTCTGTAGAATTAAAGGCTAAAAACTTGCCCTGGCTTTGGATGATGTCATTTTCTTCTACTTTTAATTTTAGAAAACCTTATTTACATTACTCTGGAAGAGGAAATCTAATCATATTAAAACAGAGTTTTCTAGTAGCTCTTAGATGATTAAACCAGACTTGCAAATGGCTTGAGAAATAAGAAGTTCAATATTATTTGTGAAAGACCTAAGTTTGATTGGAAATAACTGGACTCAGTCTTTGTTCACACCTGACCTTCCTACACAACCATCACAAGAAAAATAGATTTGGTTCAGGGAAAAGCCATTTGGCTAATTTCCTTGGACCTGCATGTTCTAATCAAATTTGTTCAAACACAAAGGCCACAAGAAGCCAAGCATTATTTAGATGTATTGCTTAGATTGGCTTTTAAAATGTTCTTTTCTTCAGAAGTCCCCCTAAAAATAAAAGAAAACCTCTTCCCAATTTCTATGATTCCTATCAGCACTTTTTTCGTGAACTTTTCTTTATTCTGTTTCTTCTAACATCCACTGACTAATACGTGCCTATCATTCTGTTAGGGTCTGTGGAGGATATACAAAACAGAAAATGAATCTTTACTCTCACAAGGCTTCTATTTCAGTTGGAGAAATAAGACATCTGCGTATATACCTACAACACGTAACCATAGACAATCAGTAAAAGATACGTTTAAGGTGGTGAGATAGGAATGTTGGCCTTGATTGTGGGGTGGCACTTGAAGTAGAGATTGTGAAAGATATGTCAGCTGAAAAAAAGCAAAGAATATATTGGAAAATGAGAAAACTGTGAGGAGAGACAAGGAGGAAGGAAAATAGAAAGCATGCTCTTGACTGGGCGCCGTGTCTCAAGCCTGCAATCTCAGCACTTTGGGAGGCCAAGTTGGGAGGATCACTTTTGGGCAGGAGTTCAAGACCGGACTGGGCAACATGGCGAAACCCTATCTCTACCAAAAATACAAATATTAGGCAGGTGTGGTGGTGCACACCTGTGGTCCCAGTTACTGAGGAGGCTGAGGTGGGAGGATCACCTGAGTCCAAGAGGTCAAGGCTGCAGTGAGCTGTGATCATGCCACTGCACTCACTCCAGCCTGGGTGACAGAGTGAGACTCTGTCTTAAGAGAGAAAGAGAGAAAGAAAGAGAGAGAAGGAAGGAAGGAAGGAAGGAGGGGAGGGAGAGAGGAAGGGAGGGGAAGAGAAGGGATGGAAGGAAAGGGAAGGAAGGGAATGAAAAAAGGAAGGAAGAGAAGAAAGAAAGGAAAGGAAGAAGGAAAGAAAGAAAGAAACAAAGAAAGAAAGAAAGAAAGAAAAAAGAAAGAAAGAGAAAAGAGAGAAAGAGGCAAGCTAGCTCTGTTTTGTTGAAGGCAAGGCCCATTTAGGGGTGCAATGCGATATCAAACTGAAAAGGGAGGAGGATCCAGTACCAGGGAGGGCATCGGTTGTATTCGGTAGGCAACAGAAACCACTAAAGCTTCCAACTGAGGAGGACCAAACACATTTTTGGAAGATATGAGCCTGGTTGGTGACATGTAGGTTCCTGGAAGAGGCCAAAACAAGAGGTCAGAAACCAGGAGGGTCTCACAGGAATCAGAGCCTAACGTGAATGGCCAGGTTAGGACTGTGGCAGTGGGAATGGAAAAGTGGGGTCAAAAGGAAGAGCCACTAAAAATGAAGACTGGACAGGATGTGAGCCCTCAAACGATGAGGATGACAAGAGAGATGAAGACCCCATTCCAAGCCTGGGTGATGGAAAGTGGCAGCGCAACCAGTGAAAATAACAGTAGGAAAGAGAGAGACGCTGGCATGGACGGAAGGCTGTAGAGGAAAAACAAAGATTCCAAGTTTCGCCTTACTCATGTAGAGTTTGCAGTGTGAACAGTTCGTCCGCACAGTCACTTGTTAGGAATAGGGGTGAGAATTCAGGACAGAAGGTAAGGGCTTATGATTAAAATCTGAGACTAATAAAAGAAAGGCAGAGGTTGATTCCGTGGGTACGTATAAGCCGATGAGAAGGATATAACATGTAGAGAGGAGAGGTGCATCAGGGGAGCAAAAGGGGAGCAGAAAACAGCGTTCAAGCCAGAATTTGGGAAGTCTGTCTTCCCTTGTAAGGCACCTTCCTGTAACGTCTTTGGGGTGCAGTGCAGTGCAGTGCGGTTGCCCACCCTGTTCCATCCTCCCTCTCAGCATCCACACCTCTGGGTCTCCTTCCCTTCCTCAGCAGGATCCACCTGGGTGGGTGGGGACGATGCAGAGATGGCTCCAGTCTTCTCTCCGGGCTGTCCCAGATTTATCCACACAACCACTCATACACAAGTCTCTAGAGCATGGCAACATCTTTATCAAAGCTTTGGGGATACCTGGAAGAAATTATAATGTCGGAAAGAAGAAAACTGAAGTCCGCATGCTAAATATAAATATTTTATCCCAGAGTCCAGAAGAAGAGGAGAAATGCCAGCACTTTCACAAGGCAGACTCAACTTTCTAGCCTTGCTTTCATGACTCGAGGCCCATTCTTCTCTTCCCCTCCTTAAGAAAATCCCATCTGATTATTATTTTTTTAGTTTTGGTGTGTCAATCTCCACATCTCTCTTCTGGACCCAGTGGGTCCTCTCACATGGAGCCACATCCTCACTCCACACAGGCATGCAGTCCAGGGAACGCAGTAAATACTAGGACATTTCCCAGCATGTGAGTTAATGCACTCAAAGCCCCAACGCTGGCGGCTTCAGGAGCACACTGCTGAGGCCTCTCCCATGCAGGTTCGATCCCTGCCCAGGTGTCTCCATGGTGGGAGGTGATGGTAACCTTCTAAATTGTCCTGCAGATACCATGAAAATACAACCTCACACACCCCTTTCAAGGACAATCAGTTATTCTCAGAAACAGTGTAGTATAAATACACATTAAAGGAAGAGAAACATTTTCCTAAAGGCGATATAACCTGCAAAATATTTCCCAGCCTATCACTGATAGAGCTTTTTATACTTTTAGGCAGAACCATCTGTTTCTCTTTTTCCCCATTAACTGCTCTAGGACGTGCCTAAGGCCCAGCTGTGAGATGGATGCTTGGCTTTGCAACAACAGAACCATCCATCCGTCCAAAGACCCTGCAGCAATTCTGCAATTACACTTTTTTGATGAGGAGTGTGAGAAGAGAAGCCTGCTAAAGTGGGAGAGACATATGGAAGGAAAGGTAGAGGGCTGAGGAAAATAGAACTACAATTTAGGCCAAGGGAAAGAAGAGATGTAGGGAATAGTAGGCCAGTTTCATGTGCTCCAGCGAAATCAACATAGAAGAGTAACCCCCAAAAATTGAATTTCCAACCTAGATGTTATTGGCGACCATCTACAAGGCAATTCAATATAATGAGGGTGGGAGTGGAGCAGAAACCACGGATTTCCTTTTCAAGAGAAGATAACAATGAGGAAAAAAAAAAAGATGAGATGACAGACCGAGATGACAGACCAAGATGGCAGGAGATGTGGGGTAAGGTTTCCTGAGGTGAGAAATACCTGGGAATATTTGTAAGCACAATGGAAAATCTAGGGATAAGGAGAGATTGAAGCCTGTCTCTAGTTGATGAACAGCAGTGTGACATGGGAACTGGGTGAGGTGGGACATAGAAAGTTGAGGCCCTGTAAACAGTGCATTTTTATTATTTATTTATTTATTTATTTATTTTGAGATGGAGTTTTGTTCTGTCGCCCGGGCTGTTCTGCAGTGGCATGATCTCAACTGACTGCAACCTCCGCCTCCTGGGTTCAAGCAATTTTCCTGCCTCATCCTCCCTAGTAGCTGGGATTACAGGCACACACCACCATGCTCAGCTACTTTTTGTATTTTTATTAGAGATGGGGTTTCACTATATTGACCAGGCTGGTCTTGAACTCCTGACCTCAGGTGATCCGCCCACGTCGGCCTCCCAAAGTGCTGGGAATTACAGAGTGAGCCACCACGCCCCTGGCCTAAACAGTGCATTTTTAGAAAGAAAGTATACAAATAGTCTGGGCACGGTGGCTCACACCTGTAATCTCAGCACTTTGGGAGGCTTAGGCGGGTGGATCATGAAGTCAGGAAATCTAGACCATCCTGGCCAACATGGTGAAACATCATCTCTCCTAAAAATACAAAAATTAGCTGAGCGTGATGGCACGTTCCTGTAATCCCAGCTACTTGGGAGGCTGAGGCAGGAGAATTGCTTGAACCAGGGAGTCGGAGGCGACACAGTGAGACTCCGTCTCTAAAAAAAAAAAAAGGAAAGAAAGTACACAAATAGATATCAAGATACAAAAACAATCAAACAAGAGACTGCAACAATACTAAGGCAGAGAGGAGGGTGTAGAGGAAGATTGGCTTCCTCAATGAGGTAAAAGCTAAGCCAGGTGCTGAGCCTGAGGAACTGAGTTTGGTAGATTGAACACCACAGTGAACGATGTCACAGCTCCTGTGTGGAATTCAAGAGGCAGCAACAGAAAGGGGCAGGGGGCGGGAAACACCAGACCTCCTTTTGCAACACCTTAGACCACCCCTCCCAATGCGCACACTCAAAAAGCCAAACGAAAGAGAAGCAGCAGCTACCTGATGACGACTAAAGGCCATGAGAAATCTCCAGCGGACTTTGGAAGAGAATCCCCCAGAGAGGGGAGCCTGCGCGCAGAGTCCTTTCCCCTGGAGAGTGTCTCTGCCAGTTCCCGCGGAGGCATCTGGACAGTGCTTCTGACAGCCTTATGGGGCTGGGAGAATACACGGTTTTAATTTTTACAAAGTCCAGTTAATTTTTCTAACAGTAGTAGAGCCACCCCTATCTTTCGCTATTTGCATGGACTTGGAAATTTCCATCCTTTCGCTTTCAGCCTGTTGGTGTTGGAAGCTCCTACATCGCTGGGGGGAGGTAAACCCGGCAGCAGCTCTGGAAAACAATTTGGCTGTTCCTAAAAAGCTAAACATAGAATTACCATATGCCCTAGCAATTCTGCTCCTAGGTATATACCCCAAAGAATTGAAAAGAGGCTCAAACAGATACTTGTTCATGAATGTACATAGCGGCATTATCCGTGTTAGCCCAGATGGAAACAACCGGTCATTAGCAAAGGAATGGATATACTAGTCAGTGTTCTCCAGAAAAACAGAGCTATCAGTGTGTGCATAAATTAACCATTACAATGGGTAAACGAAACATTGTATATATGTTTTGTTTAGAAGAAATGAAGTTCTGAATCATGCTGCAACATAGATGAACCTTGTAAACATTATGCTAATTGATATAAACCAGACAAAAAAGGACAAATATTGTATGATTCTACTTAAGTGAAATATCTAGGATAGGCAAATTCATAGATAGAAAATAGATTAGAGGTTATGAGGTGCCAGGAGGAGGGGAAATGGAGGGGGTTAAAGCTTAATGGGTAGAAAGTTTTCCTTTGGAGTAATAAAAACATCTTGGAGCTAGGTAATAATGATGGCATGTACATAATTAATGATACTGAATTTGTGCACTTGAAAATTATCAAAATGTACAAAAAGCCTCACAAGTTTTATGTTACATATATTTTGCCACAATAAAAAAAATTGATTAACATACCTGATCATGTAACTACAGAGAAAAACCGTATGGTCTTCTCAATAGATGTAGAAAAGTCATTTGATAAATTTTAAAATTTATTTATGAAAAATAATTATAACAACCTAAAAACAGGCCAAGTGCAGTGGCTCATGCCTGTAATCCCAGCACTCTGGGAGAAACTTAATGATCCTGAGGTGGGGGAATCTCTTTAGGTCAGGAATTCAAGACCAGCCTGGCCAATATGGTGAAACCCTGTCTCCTTTTTATTTATTTATTTATTTATTTATTTATTTATTTATTCATTCTTTCTTCCTATCCAGACTAGTTCCAAGGAAGAGCGGTGAAACCCTGTCTCTACCAAAAACATAAAATATTAGCTGGGTGTGGTGGCAGACACCTGTAATCCTAGCTACTCAGGAAGCTGAGACAGGAGAATCACTTGAACCTGGGAGGCGGAAATTGCAGTGAGCCAAGATCGCGCCGCTGCACTCCAACCTGGGGGAAAAAGCGAGACTCTGTCTCAAAAAACAAACAAACAAACAAACAAAAAACCTAAAAACAGGGAGAACTTTTTTCACCTGATAAAGAATATTGTTCCAGTTATCAGTTCACTGCCTCTCAGCTCCAAATTCACCCTTCACTACCTGCTCTGTGACAGACTAGATTCATTTAAGCATTTTCTCTCCCTTACAGTGAGTACATGGAACTTTGCCAAAAACGGGTGCTGGAGAGACACTGCAAGACAGAGGTGGCTTCTCTTCCTGGTTCCAATGTGCAACATTTTGTTTTGTTTTCCTTTGTCTTTTTAAAAATTGATACTTGATAATTGTACATATTTATGGGGTAGATGTGATATTTTAATATATGCATACAATGTGTAATGATCAAATAAGGTTAGGATATCCATCACGTCAAACATTTATCATTTCTTTGTGTTGAGTCTATTTCAAATTTTCTTTTCTAGCTGTTTTGAAATATACAATAAATTATTGTTAACTATAGTCACCCTATTATGCTATCAAACACTAGAACTTATTCCTTCTCTCTAACTGTATGCTTGTACTCATCAACAAATTTCTCTTCATTCTCCCCAGTCACCCTTCCAAGCCTCTGCTAACCATCATTCTACTCTGTACCTCCATAAGGTCAACTTTTTTAGTTCCCATATATAAGTAAGAACATGAGGTGTTTGTCTTTCTGTGCCTATCTCGTTTCACTTAATGTCCTCCAGTTCCATCCAAGGTGCTGCAAATGACAGGATTTCATTCTTTTTTATGTCTGATTAATAGTCTATGGCATATACATACCATGTATTCTTTATCTGCGCATTCATTGATGGACACTTAGGTTGATTATTGGCAATAATGAATAGTGCTGCAATAAACGTAAGCATGCAGACATCTCTTTGATATAATGATTTCCTTTCTTTTGGAAATATACCCAGCAGTGAGATTGCTGGACCATATGCTAATTCCATTTTTAGTTTTTTTGAGGAAACTCCATACTCTTTTCTATAGTGGCTATACTAATTTACATTTCCACTAGCAATGAACAAGAATTCTCCATTCTCCACACCCTCATCAGCATCCATTATGTTTTGTCTTTTTGATAATATCCATTTTAACTGGGGTAAGATGATATTTCACTGTGGGTTTCATTTGCATTTCCCTGATGATAACTGGTGTTGAGCATTTTTTTCATATGCCTGTTGGCCAGTTTTACGTCTTCTTTTGATAAATGTCTATTCAGATCATTTGCCTTTTTTTTTCTTTTTGCCATTGAGTTGTTTACGTCCCTTATATATGCTGGTTACTAATCCCTTACTGGACGAATAGTTTGCAAATATTGTTTTCCCATTCTGTAGGTTGCCTCTTTACTCTGTTGATTGTTGCCTTTGCAGCACACATCCTTTTTAACTTAAGGTAATCCCATTTGTCCATTTTTTGCTTTTTTTGCCTGTGCTTCTAAGGTCTTACCCAAAAAGAAACTTTGAGCAAGTCAATCTCCCCAAAGTTTTCTTCCAGTTGTTTCAGGTCCTACAATTAAGTCTTTAGTCCATTTTGAGTTGATTTTTGTATATGATAAGAAATGATAGTCTCATTTCATTTTTCTAAATATAGATATTCACAATCTTCCCAAACTATTTATTGAAGAGACTGTCCTTTCCCCATTGAATATTCTTGGCACCTTGCCAAAAAATCAGTTGGCTGTAAATATGTGGGTGTATTTCTGGGCTTTCCATTCAGTCTTATTGGTCTATGTGTTGGTGTTTATGCCAGTACCATACTGTTGTGGTTACTGTAGCTTTGTAGTTTATATTCTAGTCAGGTAATGTGGTGCCTCCAGCTTTGTTCTTTTTTGCTTGAGGTTGCTTTGGCTACTTGGAGTCATTTGTGGTTCCACTCAAATTATGGAATTTGTTTTTAAATTCTGTGAAGAATATCATTGGTATTTTGATAGGAATTGTATTGAATCTATAGATTGCTTTGGGTAGTATGGCATTTTTCACAATAGTAATTATTCCAATTCGTGAACATGACCTGTCTTTCCATTTTGATGCAACATCTTCAGTTTCTTGTTTATCAGCATTTCATAGGTTTTTTGTTTTTGTTTTGTAGAGATCGTTCACCTCTTTGGTTAAGTTTATTCCTAGGTATCTTTTTTTTTAGTAGCTATTTAAAATGGGATTGTTTCCTTAATGTCTTTTTCCACTGGTTTGTTGTTGGTACATAGAAACATTGCCAATTTTGTATATTAATTTTGTATCCTGCAACCTTACTAAATTTTCAATTCACCTCTAAAAGTTTTTCTGGTGGAGCTTTTAGGGTTTTCTATATATAAGATCATAGCATCCACAAACAGGGACAATTTCATCCTTTTCAGTTTGGATGCCCTTTCTTTCTCTTGCCTAATAGCTCTGGCTTGGACTTCCAGCACTATGTTGAACAAGAGTGATGACAGTGGCCTTCCTTGTGTTGTTCCACTTCTTGGAGGGAAAGTGTCAGCTTTTCTCCATTCAGTATTAAGCTAGCTGTGTGTTACACATGGCCTTAATTAGGTTGAAGTACGCTCCTTCTATACCTAGTGTGTTGAGGACATACCTAGTTTGTTGAGGATTTTATCAAATGCCTTTTCTGCATTTTTTGAGATGATCATATGGTTTTTGTCCTTCATTTTATTGATGTAATGTAAAATGTTCATTGATTTGCTTATGTTGAACCATGCTTACATTCCTGGGTTAAATCCCACTTAATCATAGTAAATGATCTTTTTAATGTTCTACTGGATTTGGCTTGCTAGATTTTTGTTGATTTCGATATTGGCCTGTAGTTTTCTTTTTTTTTTTTTTTTTAAAGATAGGGTTTCACCATGTTGGTCAGGCTGGTCTTGAACTCCCGACCTCAGGTGATCCGCCCGCCTTCGCCTCCAAAGTGCTTGGATTACAGGCGTGAGCCACTGCGCCCGGCCTGTAGTTTTCTTTTTCTGTATTGTCCTTATCTGGTTCTGCTATCAGGGTAATGCTGGCTTTGTAAAATGAGTTTGGAAGAATTTTCTCCCCTTCAATTTTCTGGCAGAGTTTGAGAAGAATTGGTATTAGTTGTTTGTGTTTTCATTTTTGATAGAATTCAGCAGTGAAGCCATCAGGTACTTGACTTTTCTTTGATGGGAGACTCTGTATTACTGACTTGATCTTGTCACTCATAACTGGCCCATTATGGTTTTCTGTTTTTTCTTGGTAGGTTGTATGTGTGTGAAAACTTATCTGTTTATGTTAGGCTTTCCAATCTATGGAGGTATAGTTCTTCGTAATAGTCTCTAGTGATCCTTTGTGTTTCTAGTTATCAGTTGTAATATCTCCTTTTTTGTTTCTGATTTTATTCATTTGAATATTTTCTCTTAGTCTAGCTAGTTTGTCTATTTTGTTTATTTTTTCAAAATGCCAACTTTTCATTTTGTTGATCTTTTGGTTTTTTTTTTTTGAGACAGAGTCACGTTCTGTTGCCAGGCTGGAGTGCAGTGGCGCAATCTCGGCTCACTGCAACCTCCAACTCACTGGTTCAAGTGATTCTCCTGCCCCAGCCTCCCAAGTAGCTGGTATTACAGGCACGTGCCACCATGCCCAGCTAATTTTTGTGGTTTTAGTTGAGATGGGGTTTCACCATGTTGGCCAGGATGGTCTCGATCTTCTGATCTTGTGAACCACCTGCCTCAGCCTCCAAAAGTGCTGAGATTACAGGTGTGAGCCACTGCACCCAGCCAATCTTTTGTATTTTTTTAATCTCAATTTTTTTTATTTCTGGCTGGGCATGGTGGCATGTATACATATATTTTTGAGATTGGAGTCTCGCTCTGTCGCCCAGGTTGGAGGGCAGTGGCTTTTGGTTTATTTCTTCTCTGATTTGTAAAAATTTCTTTCCTTCAACTAATTTTGTGTGTGGTTTATTCTTACTTTCCTAGTTCCTTGAGATGAATCATTACGTTGTTTATTTGAAATCTTCCTACTTTTGTGGCGTAGATGTTCATTGCTATAAAATTCTCTCTTTATGCTGCTTTTGCTGTATCCAGCAGGTTTTGGTACGTTTTGTTGCTATTTTCATGTGTTTCAATACTTTTTTGTTTTTGAGACAGAGTCTTTCTCTGTCACCCAGGCTGCAGTGCAGTGGTGTGATCTTAGCTCCCTGCAACCTCCACCTCCCAGGTTCAAATGATTCTCCACCTCCTGAGTGGCTGAGATTACAGGTGCATACCACCACACCTGCCCAGCTAATTTTTGTATTTTTTTAGTAGAGACGGGGTTTCACCATGTTGGTCAGGCTGGTCTTGAACTCTTGACCTCATGATCTGCCTGCCTCAGCCTCCCCTGGATTACAGGCGTGAGCCACCGCATTGGACCTATTTCAAGACATTTTTAATTTCCTTCTTAATTTCTTTATTGACTCGGTTGTTCAGGAGCATGTCGTTTAATTTTCATGTATTTGTACAGTTTTGAAAGTTCCTCTTGTTACTGGTTTCTAGTTTTTTTTTTTTCATTGTGGTCAGAAAAGATATTTAATATGATCTCAATTATTTTAAATTGGTTGAGATTTGTTTTGTGGCCTAACATGTGGTCTACCCTGAAGAATGTTCCATGTGTTGATGAGAAGAATATGTATTCTGTAGCTGTTGGATAAAATGTCCTGTAAATGTCTGTTAGGTCCATTTGGTCAAAAGTGCAGTTTAAATCCAATGTTTCTTTGTTGATTTTCTGTCTAAATGATCTGTTCAATCCAGTGAGTGGGGTGTTGAAGTCTCTAATGCAGTACAGGCAAGTCCCCAGATTGTGATTTAGTCCCGGAGAGTTCTTGGCTTCACCCATGAAAGAATTCAAGGGCAAGCTGATGGTGTTAGACAGTGGCAGTGTACAGCAGCAACAGAGGTACCCATAGGGAGTGTGCCCAGAGCAGCAGCTCCGAGGCAGTTCTGCACTCATATTTAGATACACTTTTGATTATATGCAAATCAAGGGACAGATTATGCAGAAGCTTTTAGGATGAGGGTGGTAACTTCTGGGTTGTCAGGCTGTTGCCATGGAAAGGGGCAGTAACTTCTGGGTGTTGCCATGGCAATGGTAAATTGACATGGCACATTGGTGGGCATGTCCTTTTTTTTTTTTTGAGATGGAGTCTCACTCTGTCTCTTAGGTTGGAGTGCAGTGGCATAATCTCAGCTCACCGCAACCTCCACCTCCCGGGTTCAAGCAATTCTCCTGCCTCAGCCTCCTAGCATTGGGACTATAGGCATGTGCCACCACGCCTGGCTAATTTTTGTATTTTTAGTAGAGATAGAGTTTCACCATGTTGGCCTATCTGGTCTCGAACTTCTGACCTCAGGTGATCCACCCTCCTTGGCCTCCCAAAGTGCTGGGATTACAGGTGTGAGCCACCGTGCCTGGCTGCTGGGCATGTCTTATAGAAAGGTACTTCCACTCCAACCTGTTTTATTTTTTATTTTATTTTTTTGAGATGGAGTCTTGCTCCATTGCCCAGTCTGGAGTGCAATGGTGCAATCTTGGCTCACTGCAACCTCCATCTCCTGGGCTCAAACGATCCTCCTGCTTCAGCCTCATGAGTAGCTGGGATTACAGGCACCTACCACCATGCCCAGCTAGTTTTCGTATTTTTAGTAGAGACAGAGTTTCACCATGTCGGCCAAGCTGGTCTTGAACTCCTTACTTCAGATGATCTGCCTGCCTTGGCCTCTCAAAGGGCTGGAATTCCAAGCGTGAGCCACCACACCTGGCCAACCCCAATCTGTTTTAGTGAAGCCTCAATTTGGTCTAGCATCCAAACCCTGCTTTCAGAGTCTAGTCTTGCCTCCTACTTCACAAATACTTTTGGAATACAGTTTATCTTTCCCTTTAGATCTAATATTTGCTTTATACATCTGGGTGCTCCAATGTTGGGCACATATGCATTTATAATTGTTATATCTTCCTGCTGAATTGATCCCCTTATTATTATGTAATAACCTTCATCTCTATTTACAGTTTGTGAATTAAAGTCTGTTTTATCTGATATATGTATAGCTACTTCTGCTGGCTTTTGGTTTCTATTTGCATGGAATATCTCCTTCCATCCCTCCACTTCCAGTCTATGTATGAATTTATACATGAAGTGAGTTTCTCGTAAGCAGCATATAGCTGGGTCATATTATTTTTATCCATTCAGCCAGCATATATCTTTTAAGCGGGGAATTCGATTCATTTACATTCAAGGTTGTTATTGATAGGTGAGCACTTATTCCTGTCATTTTGTTAATTGCTTTCTGAGTGTTTTCTATTTTCTTTGCTCCTTAATTTCTCTCGTTGTTTAAGTGTTTTTGCTTTTACTTCCTCCTGGTGCACAGGTGATCAGAGGTGTAAATGTGCTGGGACATTTGATAATGGCTCTACTCCAGCAATGTGCCCAGAATATGTAGTCCACAGCATTTTTCAGCATTAACCTAGGCCCAGTAACTAACTTCCCATGACCCTTACAAGGTTCCCGGCAAGCCATTCTTAGTGGCAGCCTAACATCTTTTATACACCCACCCATTCACCCACCAGCTTTGGATTCTAACGAGTGGTTTTCTGCTTGCCCATTGACTATGGCCCAGTTCTAGCCTGTGCAGTCCAGCAAATTTCTCCGCCAACCAGAGTGCTGCAACCACATGGTCTACATAAGAGCTGAACCCCAGCCTTTGGAAGACAGCCACTCTTCCTTGGGTACTCTCCCACAGCCCTAGGGTATCTTTTCACATTCTCTTTACATCTTTAGAGTTATCATCCTATCTTTGCTTAGTAATTTTTTATACTGAACTTTCCTGTTTAAATTACCATGTGGTTTCTGATAGATCTGATTGGACCCAGACTGATACAAGAATCTACAAAATATCTGTAGTAAATGTTGCACTCAATAGTTAAATGTTGAATGTGTTCCCTTTGACATCAATAATAAGACAGGAATGCCCGGCTGGGTGCGGTGGCTCATGCCTGTAATCCCAGCAGTTTGGGAGACTGAGACAGGTGGATCACCTGAGGTCAGGAGTTGAGACAGCCTGGCCAGCATGGTGGAACCCTGTCTCTACTAAAAGCATACAAAAATTTAGCTGAGCATGGTGGCAGGTGCCTGTAATCCCAGCTACTTGGGAGGCTGAGGCAAGAGAACTGCTTGAACCCAGGAGGTGGAAGTTGCAGTGAGCCAAGATCATGCCATTACACTCCAGCCTGGGCGACAAGAGTGAAACTCAAACTCTGTCTCAAAAAACAAAAACAACAACAAAATGCCTACTGTTCCCACTTCTATTCAACATTTAACTGAAAGTCTTGCCCATTGTAGTAAGACAAGAAGAAAAATTAATAAAATATATATGGATTGGAAAAGAATAAAGGAAATGTTTATTATTCACAGATTATAGTGATAGTGTACTTTAAAATATCCAAAGCAATCTATTCAATTATTATAATTATTAAATACAATTAGCAAGATTGCTGGACACAAATAACATTCAAAGTCAATCATATTTCCTTATACAAGCATGAGCAGTTAGAAAAATAAAGCTTAAAAAATACCACTTACAAAAACATCCAAAATATTATTTGACAACAAATGTAACAAAAGAGATGCAAAAAATCATAATACATTACTATGAAAAATTGAAGAGCCCTAAAAAATGATATGCATGTTCATGCATTTGCAGATTCAATATTGTGAAGCTGTCAATTCTCCCCCCAGACTGGCGTCCAGAGTCAAAACAATTATAATTTCTACAGGTATTTTTTGTTTATATAAAAAAGCTGACAGATCTATTTTTAACATTTATAGGCATACCTTGGAGATATTACGAGTTTGGTTCCATACCACCACAATAGCAATAAAGTGAGCCACACAAACTTTTTGGTTTCCCAGTGCATATAAAAGTTATGTTTACATTATACTGTAGTCTATTAAGTGTGCAATAGCACTATGTTTAAAAAACAATGTACATACCCGAATCAAAAATACTTTATTTGTGGGATGCAGTGGCTCACACCTGTAATCCCAGCACTGGGAGGCTGAGGCAGGTGGATCATGAGGTCAGGAGTTCAAGACCAGACTGACCAAGATGGTGAAACCCTGCCTCTACTAAAAATAGAAAAATTAGCTTTTTGCGGCTATGGGTCCCCAGGCGGAGCGGGAGGCCACACTGGGGAGCTGAGCGGTGGCGTGGGTGGCAGGGGCGGTAATAGTGGAGCTGGTGCAGGGGCAGAGCACTCCTGTGGGGATGAAGGCCGAGGGCTTCGTGGACCCCCTGCACCGGTCTGGCAGATTGCTACTAAAATTGCTTCAATTCCTCACTTGAATAATTCCACACCTCTAGTAGACCCCTCAGTATATGGATATGGAGTACAAAAACGGCCCTTGGATGATGGAGGATCTGCTTATTCATATTCTTACACTCTTGAGAGAGTGGCCCAGTGACCTTACCCCTAGCAGAAGAGAACTGATCAACTCTTGAGGAACGAGAATCACTCGAATCCACAAGGCAGAGGTTGCAATGAGCCAGGATCGCGATCCCTGCACTCCAGCCTGGGCGACAGAGCAAGACCTTGTCTCACAAAGAAACAAGCAAACCAACCAAAATATTATTGCTCAGCCTGGTGTGGTGGCTCACACCTGTAATCACAGCACTTTGAGAGGCTGAGGCAGGCAGACTGCTTGAGCTTGGTTTGAGACCAACCTGGGAAACGTGGCAAAACCTCATCTCTACAAAACATACAGAAAAAAAAATTAGCCGAGTGTGGTGGCACATGCCTGGAGTCCCAGCCACTTAGGAGGCTGAGGTGGGAGGATCTCTTGAGCCTGGGAGGGCGGGGCTGAAGTAAGCTGAGATTGTGCCAGTGCACTCCAGCCTGGGAGGCAGAGTGAGACCCTGTCTCAAAAACAAACAATCAAAAAAATTAAAATAAATACTACTGCTTATTGGCAATGTGCCTGGTCACCCAAGAGCTCTGATGGAGATGTACAAGGAGATTAAGGTTGTTTTCACACCTGCTAACACAACATTTATTTTGTAGCTCATGAATCAAGGAGTAATTTCAACTTTTGAGTTTTGTTATTTAAGAAATACATTTTGTAAGGCTATAGTTGCCATAGAGAATGATTCATCTGATGTATAGGGACAAAGTAAATTGAGAACCCTCTGAAAAGAATTTACTATTCTAGATGCCATTAAGAACATTCGTGGCCGAACGCAGTGGCTCATGCCTGTAATCCCAGCACTTTGGGAGGCCGAGGTGGACGGATCACCTGAGGTTGGGAGTTCAGGACCAGCCTGACCAACATGGAGAAACCCTGTCTCTACTAAAAATACAAAATTAGCCAGGCATGGTGGCGCATGCCTGTAATCCCACCTACTCAGGAGGCCAAAGCAGGAGAATCGCTTGAACCTGGGAGGTGGAGGTTGCTATGAGCTGAGATCACACCGCTGGACTCCAGCCTGGGCAAAAAGAGCTAAACTCCATCTCAAAAAACAAACAAACAAACAAACAAAAAAACAAGAACATTCATGATTCATGGTAGGAGGTCAAAATATCAACGTTAACAGGAGTTTCCAGCCTTCATGAATGATTTTAAGGAGTTCAGGACTTCAGTGGAGGAAGTCAGTGCGGACATGATGGAACCAGAAAGAGAACTAGAATTAGAAGTGGAGGCTAAAGATGTGACTGAATTACTGCAATCTCATGAGAAAACTTGAACAGATGAGAACTTGCACTTCTTATGGATGAGTAAAGAAGGTGTTTTATTGAGATGGAATCTATTTCTGGTGAAGACACTGTGAATATTGTTGAAATGACAACAAATAATTTAGAATATTACATAAACTTCGTTGACAATGCAGTGGCAAAGTTTGAGAGGATTGTCTCCAATTTTGAATCAAGTTCTACTGTGGGTACACGCTACACAGAAATTCTTCATGAAAGGAAGAGTCATTGATGGGGTAAATTTTTTCCTATTTTTTGAAATTGCCAAAGGCATCCCATTTTAAACCGACCACCACTCTGATCAGTGAGTAGTCATCACCATGAAACAGGATGCTCCAACAGCCAAAAGATTCTAACTCACCAACGGCAGAGATGACCATTAGCATTGCTAAGCAATAAAGTGTTTTTCTTTCTTTCTTTCTTTCTTTTTTTTTGGGGGGGGGGATGACATCTCACTCTATAGCCCAGGCTGGAGTGCAGTGGCATAATCTCAGCTCACCACAGCCTCTGCCATCCTGCCTCAGCCTCCCGAGTAGCTGGGATTACAGGCGCCTGCCACCGAACCTGGTTAATTTTTGTTTTTTGATTATAAACATTCTTGTGTATTTACAAAGCGTTTATGACCACAAAAGGGAAAATTCACCCCGGGGCCACTGGAACTAAGATGACCACATAAACTGCTTCTCCAAAATGGTATGCTATGTGCGATCTTTTTATATTTGACTGGTATTAGTGATTCCCTAGACCAAAGAGGGATGACGGCATTATCTGCATTTTTGCCTGAGCAGAAAGCTGTAATGCAAAGTAGCCTTTTTACCTCTTCAGGGCAATCATGGTTTGGTTCCTCTTAGGAGACAGCAATGTAAAAACAAAACTAAGTTGTCTCCCTCTGTGCACACATCTCATTAATGGACAGTGTCTCTCTGGCCCAGTGTTTCCAGAAATCCAGATCAATACTTTTCACAACTCATTCAGCCTTTCATAACAATTTCAGAATTCAGCCTTGTTTTTTTTTTTCACTCACTGCCTGGAGTTGAAGTGTTAAAACTTGTGCTTGCAGTGAGCAGGTATCTGCTGTCCTCTGCATAAGGAATATCTGAATATTTGCAAATGAAACCCTCTGGCATTTTGCAGACATTTTTCTCCCATTAGTCCACTGCACACACATTTGAAAGAAATTAGCACCAATAAAGAGATTATCAGTGTTGATAAGGAGAACTGGGTCACAGGCAGATGTAGCTGACTTGGCCAAGATCGCCCAGTAGATCCGGAATCTCACTTAAAAGCTCAGGTTCATTATTATATTGTCTATTTTCACCTCTTTGTTTCGATAATTTTTTTTCCATGTCTGCTTTTTGGAGAATAAGTCTTTACAAACAGAAAATGACCATGATTTATCTTTTTCCTCCCTCTAAATATTAAGCCCTCTTGCAGCAAGAAAGAATGTTTCTGTGCTGTGCTGAATCTCTCGTCATCCCAGAACACTTGGTCTCATGTAACAACAGACTGTATTTGAAGAACAAGGAATTTCCCTCAGGCTTCTTACATTCTACGTTACAGCTCAACAAAATTAATCCCGTCTTCTGCTGAGCACTGTTTAAATAACAGGGTTACACATATTGTTTTTTTCTCCAAGTTGTTCTTCACATGTAGAATTTGAGGTCTGCGTTGTTCGGTTGTCTTCGGGTAGGGGTAAGGTAACTGGGCCACGTAGCTGGGACTACAGGTGCAAGCCACCACACCTGGATAATTTTTTGTATTTTTAGTAGACACAAGGTCTCACCATGTTGCCCAGGCTGGTCTCAAACTCCTGCACTCAGGTAATCTGCTCGCCTCAGCCTCCCAAAGTGCTGAGATTACAGGCATGAGCCAATGCCCTCGGCCTGCAGTAATATTTTGAAAGGAATTTTTTTCCTAAGCAGCAGGTCTCAGGAATGAAGAGTAGACTTAAAATTTTCATAAATCATTCCATAAACAGATGAGCTGTCATCCAGGATTTGTTGTTCCATGTATAAAATACAGGCAGAGTAGATTCAGCTTAATTCTTAAGGGCCCTGAGATTTTCAAAATGTTAAATGAGGATTGGCTTCAACTTAAAGTCACCAGCTGCACTAGCCCCTAATAAGAGAGTCAGCCTGTCGTTTGAAGCTTTGAAGCCAGGCATTGACTTCTCCTCTCTAGCTATGAGAGGCTGAGATGGCATCTTCTTCCAGTAGAAGGCTGTTGCATTCTACATTAAAAACTTCTTGTTTTGGCTGGGTGCGCTGGCTCACGCCTGTAATCCCAGCACTTTGGGAGGCTGAGGTGGGCGGATCACCTCAGGTCAGGAGTTCGAGACCAGCCTGGCCAACATGGTGAAACTCTGCCTCTGCTAAAAATACAAAAATTAGCCAGGCATGGTGGTGTACACCTGTAATCCCAACTACTTGGGAAGCTGAGGCAGGAGAATCGCTTGAACCTGGGAGGCAGAGGTTGCAGTGAGCCGAGATCTTGCCATTGCACTCCAGCCTGGGTGACAAACCAAGACTCCATTCTCAAACAAACAAACTAACAAACAAAGCCTCCTTTTGTGGCCACCTTCATCAATGATCTAAGCTAGATCTTCTGGATCAGTTGCTGCAGCTGCTTCATTAGCACTTGTTTCACTTTGCAATTTCATGTGATGTTGATTGCTTCTTTCCTTAAACTTCGGGATCCAACCTCTGTTAGCTTCTAATTTTCCTTCTGCAGCTTCCTCACCTCTCTCAGCCTTCATAGATTTGAGAGTCAGGGTCTTGCTCTGGATTAGGCTTTGGCTTAAGGGAATGTTGTGGCTGGTTTGATCTTCTGTCCAGACCATTAAAACTTTCTCCATGTCAGCAGTAAGGCTGTACTGGAATAGCAGTTTTAATTTCCTTTAAGAACTTTTCCTTTGCGTTCACAGCTTGATCGTTTAGGGCAAGAGGCCTGGCTTTCAGCCTATCTCAGCTTTCAGCACACCTTCCTTACTAAGCTTCATCATATCTAGCTTTTGATATAAAGAAAGCGATGTGTGATTCTTCTTTTCACTTGAACATTTAAAGGCCACAGTAAGGTTGTTAATTGGCCTAATTTCAATATTGTGGCTTCTCAGAGAATAAGGAGGCCCTAGGAGAGACAGAGAGAGAGAGAGAGAGGGAGAGAGAGAAAGGGAGAGAGAGAGAGAGAGAGGAGGGAATTGCTTTCCTGGGGAGTAATCAGTTTTCTGTCTTATATGGGCAGTTCACAGCATCCCCAATTATGACATTAACATCAAAGATTGATGATCACAGATCATTACAATAGATATAGTAATAATCAAAAAGTTTAAACTATTACAAGAATTACCAAAATGTGCCACAGATCTGAAGTGAGCACACACTGTTTGAAAAATACTTCATTGGGCCGGGCACGGTGGCTCACATCTGTAATCCCAGCACTTTGGGAGGCCAAGGCATGTGGATCACCTGAGGTCAGGAGTTCAAAACCAGCCTGACAAACAAGGTGAAACCTCATCTCTAAAATAAAAAAAAAAGAAAGAAAAATACATTATTGACACAGAACTGCCACACACCTTCCATTTGTAAAAAATGCAACCTCTTTGAAGCATGATAAAAACAAAGCACAGTGAAACAAGGTGTGCCTAACTATGGACATGAAAAGGTCAATAAAGAGTCAAGACAGGCCGGGCGCGGTGGCTCACGCCTGTAATCCCAGCACTTTGAGAGGCTGAGGCAGGTGAATCACAAGGTCAGGAGTTAGAGACCAGCCTGACCAACATGGTAAAACCCCCGTCTCTACTAAAAATACAAAAATTAGCCAGGTACGGTGGTGTGTGCCTGGAGTCCCAGTTATTCAGGAGGCTGAGTCAGGAGAATCGCTTGAACCCGGGAGGTGGAGGTTGCAGTGAGCTGAGAACGCACCACTGCACTCCAGCCTGGGTGACAGAGCGAGACTCTGTCTTAAAATAAATAAATAAATAAGGTATATTGGCAGGCACAGTGGCTCACACTTGTAATCCCAGGATTTTGGGAGGGTGAGATGGGAGGATCACTTGAGCTTAGGAGTTCAAGTCCAGCCTGGCCAACATAGGGAGACCACATCTCTACTAAAATTCAAAGAAATTAGCTGGGCGTTGTGGTGCACGCCTGTAGTTTCAGTCTTGAGGCAGGAGGATCACTTGAGCCCAGAAAGTCAGGACTGCAATGAGCCCTGATTGCCACACTGCACTCCAGCCTGGGCAACAGAGAGAGATCTTGCAAAAAAAAAAAAATTATGGTCTATTTATAAACAACATTGGGAACAAATGAACTACAACTTTGTTTCACAAACATAATATTAAATCAAAGAAGCCAGATAAACATAACACACAATATGTGCTGTTTAATTCCATTTATATGAAGTTCAGAGAATGGGAAAAACTAAATTATAGTGTTTAATGGGGTTTGTTTAAGCAGCAAAATTATGAAGAAAGGTAAGGAAATTCTTACCAAAACTTTCAGAATAGTGATTTCTTTAGAGAAAAGACAAAGTAATGGTGATTAGGAGGGGGCGTGAGAGGGACTTCAGGGGTGTTGACATCATTCTAGTTTTTGGCCCAGGAAATGTTCACATGAAGAATAACTTTGCAATGGTTAATTGAACTCTATAATTTTTGTAGATGTCTGTAATATTTTATTTTTTAAAGGCATAAAAGACAAGTGGTTGGCAGGCAGCACTGAGCACCCAGTAGAAGGTAGACAGCATTAAATTTCAGTAAATCCTGGCAACTAAATGTAATGACTTCGCTTGCAGTGTGCAAGGGCTTGAGAATGTGAGAACAGAGCGAGGCTGTGGCGCTGGCCCAGGAGTGGAATGGTCTGCGAGCTCACTGGAAGGCTGGGCTTGGGGACGGCACGCATATTTGACATTGCAGACTGTGAGGCAGACATTTAGGCAAACATACACTCAGAGTCAAATGTCCTAGGTGTTGATTAGAAGAGAGCTTTAAAGATTAAAGATCACAGTGAGGGTGAAGAGTGAGTTCATAGATGTGAGAGTCTGGAAAAAGTAGAAACACATGAGGAAAGCTTCCATGAACACTTGAGTAAGATATGGTGCATTGATATGATGTACACAGAGAGAATCTTTTAGCCTGGTATTTATTCATTCATTCAAACACTTCTTGAGCATCAGAAACTGTTCTGGATGCAGTAGAGAAGACAAGAAGGTATAAGACACAGTTCTTTTCTTTAGTTTTTTTTCCTTTTCTTTTCTATTTTTTTTTCTCCCCACCACCGCCTTCCCTTCTCTTTAGTTTTAACCACAATAAAACATACCTTCATGAACATTTAAGTAATAATTCAAGATCCCCATTGGCCAAGGAATGAAGTCCAAACTCACCTCCTCCCCTAATATAGAAACTTCACTCCAAATTGACCTCTTGTTGGTGGCATCTCCCCATGGGTCTCTGCTCCTCCCCAGAGCTGTTCATCTTCACTGCTCCTGTAACCATATAGGAGGCACAGTCCTATGCACTTTATATCTCTTCGTTCCTACAGCAACCTCAGGAACTGGTATTATTATCAACAATGTCCAGGTGAGGTAACTGAGGCCCAGAGAGGCTAAATAACTTGTTCAAGGTTACACTGTTTGTCAGTTCTTAGGCCAAGATTCCAACCCTGGGAGTCTGTCTCCTGTACCTGTTCTCTTAACAATCCAATTGGGCTGTAGCCGTTTGTGCTCCGACCCTGACCAGCTCAAGCCTTTCGTCTCTCTGTGGCTTGGGATTTACTGTCTGTGGTCTTCTCCCAAGACCAGCTTGAAGGCTGCCTTCTCTGTGCAGCTTTCTGTGCTACCTCCTCGAGGTCAGTCTCTTCTTCCATGAACTCTCTTCCAGGGGCCTCCTCTGACATGTTGCTGACATGTCCTTGAGGGCAGGAAGTTGGACTTAGTTTTCTATATGTTTCACAGAATCTGTCACATATGAGATCACAGACAATGTTGAATTGGATTCCAAAGAAGAATGTAAATCCCAAAATAAGTGGTGTCAGCATGAAGGGTCATTAAAGGTAGAAGGAAAAGAGGCACCTGTTATCTGAGGTATCCCAGGGAAGACTTCCAGAAGGGGTAGCTCTTGGCTAGACTCTACAGAATGAGCAAAATGGGCATAGCTGAAGATAACCAAGAGCGTGTGCACAGGCCTGGACACTCCAATGCACAGAGCATCTCCAGGAGTCAGTTATTAAACCAAACCCATCAAAGCTGAGCTGCAGGGAAAACAACCAATGAGCAGGAGGCAGGAACATCAAACTCCCAATACAGACCCACCCCAGAACCGTCAAAAAGTTCTGCTCTGTAAGTAAATCCAGAAAACCTGAATACTACAAAGTATAATAAGCCTGGGGGAAAAAATTCCAATTTAACCAGATTTAGATTTTAAAAATAATTTTTATTGGATAATGTGGTACGTAATTAACTGCAGGGTTAGAGCTGCCCTGAATTAGATCCTGTTTTAAATAAATCAGTATTGGAGTGAGGGGATTTTACTGCATATTCTTTGCAACCAGGCCATCTGAATCATTGCCATAGATCAGATTCCAACAGAAGAATCCAGCAGGAGATCTCAGCTGATGCCCATGAGATGCCCACCCAAGCCAAGAGCAAGCTCCTTCCCAAGCTTCTCTTGGTCAGGACCCAGGACCCAGCCAAGACAGAGGGCACTGGCCATGCTAAAGGGGTATTTCTTGAGGTGAATATGGGATGGACTTCTATGTGGTCCATTTTGGTGGGGAGGAGGGTCTGAAAAATATATGCCACTGGCTTTGGGTTACTGATGGGATGTCTCAGCAAGACAGACTGAATGGATTAGGGCTTAGGGGAGTTGAGCCTACAATATCTAAATTATAAGGTTTGTCCTGTTTAGTCTTTGTTTATATTATTACCTTTCTTCTAGGTGAATTTTGGGAACATAAAGAATACAAGCTGAGTATCCCAAATCTGAAAATCTGAAATGCTCCAAAATCTGAAACTTTTTACAGCTCAAAGGAAATGCTCATTTTGAGATAGAAGATCAGTAGGACTTGTTTTCACAACCTTGCTGATTAAACAGGATGTAGCAAAGAAACCAGCCCAAACCAGCTAGGACTAGGAATTACAATGCATTTGCATGTTATAAGACACTCGCCAGTGCCGTGACAATTTGCAAATACTGTGGCAATGCCTGGAAGTTATCCTTTATAGTTTGGGGCACTCCCTGCCCCTTTTCCAGAAAGTTCCTGAGTAATCCACTCCTTATTTAGCACATAATTAGGAGTAGGTATAAATATAGCTTGCCAGCAATCCACAAGTGCTACCCTGCCTGTGGGGTAGCCCGGCTCTGTCTATGGAGCAGCCATTTTGCTATATACTGTTGCTCTAATAAACTTGCTTTCTTTCACTCTCAGCTCAGACTTGCTCTTGAATTCTTTCCTGAGCAAAGCCAAGAACCCTCCCGGCCAGAGCCCCAGTTTGAGGGTTCACCTGCATCAGTTAGGCATTTGGGATTTCAAATTTTGGATAAAGGATGCTCAACCTGTACATAAATAATATTTTCGGCCAGGTGCAGTGGCTCATGCCTGTAATCTCAGCACTTTGGGAGGGTGAGGCAGGCAGATCACCTGAGGTCAGGAATTCGAGACCAGCCTGACCGACATGGCAGAACCCTGTCTCTGCTAAAAATACAAAAATTAGCTGGGCATGGTGTCGAGTGCTTATAATCCCAGCTACTTGGGAGGCTGAGGGAGGAGAATCTCTTGAACCTGGGAGGCAGAGGTTGCAGTGAGCCAAGATTACGCTATTGCAATCCAACCTGGGCTACAAGAGTGAAACCCCATCTCAAAAAATACATATGTTTTAAATATCATATATATATATATATATATATATATATATAATTTTCAACTGGTGTCTAAATGAGAAAAACTTTCCACTTTTCATCAGAAGACCCCAGACCTGTCATAACTTCCTCAGGGTGTATAAGAGAGGCCCCTTGCCCACCTCTGGTCTCTCAGCACCCATTACTAAGAGAGAATGCAATACAGGGAGTATGGTTTTCAGAAGATGAGAAAATCCTTCCTTTTACTGTTACCTATTTGCCTTAGATTCTTCACAAACAAGGACAATACATTTCACTGGCACTCTTCCATCTACAAATTACCTTGCTGACCTTGATCTCGTTGAAACTCATTTTGCAAGTGAGAAAACATTGTTCTTTGAGTTTTATTGATTTGCCTAAGATGGCAATGTTACAAGGTAGTGGAGTCAAGCCCAAGTCTACAACTGCAGTGCCCAGGACCCCAGCCCACTTCATAGCAAATGCATTACAATATATTTACATTCCACAGAACATATACATTTTTGCTGTATAATTCCAATTTGGAGTTTTGTTATAACATAAATTTTTTTCTCATGATTCAAACCGTGTTATATTTTCATGTAACCATATGAAGGCTTGAGTTGAGTGGCAGCTGACTCATTAATATCACATTACAATTTGCAGACACTTAATTAAATATTTATTTCCATTTTAATGTTTTATTTTCATGTTTAGGAGCCAGTACATTTTTTCCAGGTCTGAAATATTGTCTTGGGTCCTTGAAAGGTCACAAGCCCTGAGCACCGAGCCAAGAATACCCAGCGGCAAAAAGAGCCCTGTTCTGTCTGGGCTGCCACCACAGCACAGGGCTGTGATGTGAGCAGTTGCTTAGAGGCTGGAATTACAGTAGGCAAGTAGAGGTGGCTGTCACTGACCCCACTGACCAGAGCAGAAAGAACAAGATCCTGTCAATCTCTGGCCTTCAGACAGCAAGGTTCACCTTCATGGATCTTCTCTGGAACAGTTTGCTATCTGCATTCTGAACAGCGTGAGTCCTTATGCTAAACCATGATATTACCCACACCGTTAAGCCAGCATCCAGGAAAACATCACAGATGACCAGAGGAAGAGTTTACTGTATATGTTTTTTGTTTTGTTTTGTTTTAGACAGAGTCTCTCTCTGTCACCAGGCTGTGGTACAATGGCGCCATCTCAGCTCATTACAACCTCCATCTCCCCGGTTCAAGTGATTCTTCTGCCTCAGCCTCCCAAGTAGCTGAGACTACAGTCACACACCACCACGCCTGGCTAATTTTTGTATTTTTGGTAGAGACGGGGTTTCACCATGTTGGCCAGGCTGGTCTTGAACTCCTGACCTCAGGTGATCTACCCACCTTGGCCTTCCAAAGTGCTGGGATTACAAGTGCGAGCCACCACGCTTGGCCCAGTAGACCTCTTATACAAACCTCACAGGCTGGCATTTGGGATTCAGGGATTGTAGGGTTTGTACCTAGAGACAAGCTAGTCCTTACTGACTTCATCACCAAAAACTCCAACCCTAGAGACAGCTGGGATTGTCGAGGAACTCAGGGAGCAGAAGGGAGCCCCTCTTTCTGTTGCCATGGAAAGACTCAGAATCCTCCCACCAAGCCTCAATTAAAACCCATTTATGCCTAGTGTTCCATGATAGGAACGCTAAGCTTGTGGGACTTATTTATATCCTACTGATAAAGGTCATCTCAAGATCTGACTTTTCACACAAAAAGTTTTGCAACCTCCAGCCTAAATAGGTTAAGGCTATATCTACTGAACCTTCCACTGCATGCAACATTTGATACATGCACTATGTCCCTAATAATTCTGCCTAAATTGAGCTTTAATAAAATACATTTTAGCCTGGGTGCGGTGGCTCACGCCTGTAATCCCAGCACTTTGGGAGGCAGAGGTGGGTGGATCACAAGGTCAGGAGGTTGAGGCCAGCCTGGCCAACATGGTGAAACCCTATCTCTACTAAAATTAAACAAATTAGCCGGGCTTGGTGGCATGCTTCTGTAATCACAGCTGCTTGGAGGCTGAGGTAGGAGAATAACTTAAACGCAGGAGGAGGAGGAGGTTGCAGTGAGCCGAGATCACACCACTACCCTCCAGCCTGGGCAACAGAGTGAGACTCTGTCTCAGAAAAAAAAAGTTTGGACACATTACCGCAGTATTTGCTACAACATACTGCATTGGGCCTTGGAATTCAGAAAGAAGAGCGAGCTGTTGTTCATGTCATGCCACTTTTCTTCAGTAATTAAGACAAATTTGAAGATATGGAGAAACCTGGGGATTTAGGCAAAGCTCTCCAACTCACGCCTTCCTCTAGTTGCCATGGAGAATAACAGTTTTAATGGCATCTTTAAATGAAGTCAGCTCTGAGCTGAAACCTCTCCTTTTAAGTGAGAAAGCACACTCAGAGGGAAGCAGGTACCAGTCTCTTTACTGCTCTAAATGGCAAATAATCCAAGGAGGACAAGAAGAACCTCATGCCTGTTCAGGAGGGGAGAAATTCACATGGGACATGGTGATGGTTCTGGGGTAGTGCACCCTTCAGAACTCTCCAGGGCCTTCCGCCCGCCCTCAGGATCTCATTTCTGATCCTCAGAACTCCAGGTTTCTGAGTGTTGGTTCTTTCTCCAAGTTCATCGGGTTTCCTTTACCAAATATTCTCCTTCTTTCTACCCATCCGTCCAGGAGCTTCTGTGAACACGGTTTCACCCTCCGATTATCTTTTCCCATTGCCTACAAATGGCTTCATTTGCTCATTCAAATTCCTTCTCATCCCTCATTCCTCAGGGAGCCCCCTTTGCTCTGTTTACCTTAAGGAAGGAGGAAACTAGCTAATAATGATAATAGACATTTATTAAACACTTCTGAAGCACTTGTTTGGATTACCTCATTTTATCTCCCAGCAACCTTAAGATAGGTCATATCTCTACCCCATTTTACAAAGGAAGAAATAGTCTTAGGAAGCTCAGATAATCTGGTCATACAGTTGGCAGGAACCGGAGTCAGAGTTCAACCCAGACAGTCCAACCCTAGAGGTTCCCCTCATCTTGTCTTTCCATCAAATCATCCATTCATTTATTCTGCCAGTATTTACTGAGTCCTCACTACATGCCAGGCACTGTTCAGGGTTTATAGCATCAAGGCAAAAGAGGTTTCCTCCCCCATTATGAGACTAATTCTAGCAAGGGGAGGTGGGCAAGGAATGAACAAAAAAGTCAGATAATTCTTCTGTTTGCAGGTGACATAATCTTTTATGTGGAAAACTCTGAAGTCTCCACACACACAAAAAAAAAACCTCTTAGAACTAATAAATGAATTCAGTAAAGCTGAAGAATACAAAACCAACATATAAAAATTGGCAGTGTTTGTATACACTAATAGTGAGCTATCTAAAAAAAAAATCAAGAAAATAATTCCATTTACAACAGCTACAAAAAAAAAAAAAAAAAAAAAAAAAAAAAAAAAAAAAAAAAAAAAAAAAAGAGAGATAAAACAGGGGATAAGATTAAAAAAGAAGGTGAAAAATATAAACAAAAAAAACAATCATGCATTAATGAAAAAAATTTTAGAAGACACAAATAAATGAAAAGATATGTTGTGTTTAGAAGAATTAATATTGTGAAAAATGACCATACTACCCAAAGATAGCCACAGATTTAATGCACTCCCTATCAAAATACCAAAGACATTCTTCACAGAAAGAGAAAAAAAAATCCTAAAATTCATATGGAACCACAAAAGACCCCAAAAGGCCAAAGCAATTCTGAGCAAAATGAACAAAGTTGGAGGCATCACACTACCTGATTTTAAAATATACTACAAAGCTGAAGTAACCAGAACAACATGGTACTGGCATAAAAACAGACACATAAAGCAGTGGAACAGAATAGAGAGCCTAGAAATAAATTCAGGCACCTACAGCCAAATGATTTTTGACAAAGATACCAAGAGCACACATTGGAGAAAAGATTGTCCCTTTAATAAATTGAATATTCTAGGGAGGGTGAGGCAGGAGAATGACTTGAACCTGGGAGGTGGATGTTACAGTGAGCCAAGATTGCATCACTGCATTCCAGCCTTGGCAATAGAGTGAGATCCTCTCTCAAAAATAAATAAAATAAAATAAAATAATTGAATATCTACATGTGGAAGAATGAAATTAGACTCCTATCTCTCACTGTATACAAAAATCAACTCAAAATGTGTTGAAGACTTAAAATTAAAACCTGAAACTATAAAACTACTAGAAGAAAACATTGGGGAATCACTTCACAACACTAAGCTAGCAAGGATTTTTTAAATAAGAACTCAGAAGCACAGGTAATAAAAGCAAAAATAGACAAATAGTACCACATGAAATTAAAAAGCTTTTGCATAACAAAGGAAACAATTAACAAAGTGAAGAGAAAACCTACACTCTCTTACAGGTTTGGAAGAAAATGTTTGAAAACTATCTGACAATGGGTTATTATTCAGAAATATATAAGGAATTTAAGCAACTCAACAGCAATAAAACAAATAACCCGATTTTAAAATGGGCAGAAAAAACCTTAATAGACATTTCTTAAAAGAAATACAAATGGACAACAGGTATATGAAGAAATGCTCAACATCACTAAATGTCAGAGAAATGCAAATCAAAACCACAAGGAGATACCACCTCATTCCAATCAGAATAGCTCTTATCAAAAAGACAAAGGAAAACAAGTGTTGGTGAGGATGTGAAGAAAAGGGAACACCTGCACACTGTTTATAAGAATGTAAATTAGTACAGCTATTATGGAAATCAGCATAGGGGTTTCCCCCAAAATAAAAATAGAATTATAGTATGATCTAACACTCTCACTGCTGGATATATATCCAAAGAGCCAGGCACAGTGGCTCAGGCCTGTAATGCCAGTACTTTGGAAAGCCAAAGCAGATGGATTACTTGAGGTCAGGAGTTTGAGACCAACCTGACCAACATGGTGAAACCTCATCTCTACTAAAAATACAAAAAATTAGCTGGGCATGGTGGTGCACACCTGTAATCCCACCTACTCAGGAGGCTGAGGCAGGAGAATTGCTTGAACCCAGAAGGCAGAGGTTGCAGTAAGCTGAGATCACACCACTGTACTCCAGGCTGGCTGACAGAGCCAGATTCCATCTCAAAAAAAAAAGGAAGTGAAATCAGTGTGTTGAAAAGATATCTGCACTCCCATCTTTACTGCAGTACCATTTACAATAGCCTACATATGAAATCAACCTAAGTGTCCATCAACAGATGAATGGTAAAGAAAATGTGGTATATAAGCATGACAAAATTCTATTGTCATAAAAAAGAATGAAATCTTGTCATTTATGACAACATGGCTGTACCTGGAGGACACCATGTTAAGTGAAATAAGCCAGATACAGAAAGACAAATACCACACGGTCTAACTCACATGTGGAATTAAAAAATAAAGTTGATTTTATAGAAGCAGAGTATAGAACAGTGGTTATGAGTCTGGGGAGACTGAGTACGGTTAATTGTAAGGTATTGTATACCACCCTATAGCTAGAAGAGAGGTTTTCGAATGTTCTCATGGCAAAGAAATGACAAGTGCATGAGGTGATGAACATGCTAACTCCCCTGATTTGATCATTGTACAACATATAGGGGTAGGTAAATATCAAATTGTATCCCATAAACATGTACAATTATAATGTGACAATTTTTTTTTTTTGAGGTGGAGTCTTGCTCTGTCACCCAGGCTGGAATGGAGTGCCACAATCTTGGCTCACTGCAACCTCCGTTTCTCACACTGAAGCGATTCTCGTGCTTTAGCCTTCTGAGTAGCTGTGACTACAGGCACCCACCACCAGGCCTGACTTATATAATGTGACAGTTTTCTGTTTTTTGTTTGTTTTTTTTGAGATGGAATTTCACTCTTGTTGCCCAGGCTGGAGTGCAGTGGCGCAATTTCTGCTGCAACCTCTGCCTCTCAGCTTCAAGCAATTATCCTGCATCAGCCTCCCAAGTAGCTGGGATTACAAGCATGCTGGAATTGAAGCAGGAAAGGCGGCGAAACACACCTCTCGAACACCGAACTGAGAAGGAAGGGGTGATTTATTCGGCTGGGAGCAAGGCGGAATAGTTGCCTAACAGCCAAGCTCACGCTCACAGAGAAAGTCCCTGCCCTTTTAAAGGCTTACAACTCTAGACATTACATGTGAAAGAGTCTTGGGCCATGGAGTAGGCATGGGGTATAGTGACTTAGGTGGGGGTTTGATCTTGTTTAAGTAAAAACAATGCCTTCTGGAAAGATTCCTCCACACCATGCTTGCGATCTATAGGAGGGCGATTAAAGGTGGTGCCTGGTCTGCCAGCCTTTACTTCTCCTATTAAATGCAGTGTGGAAGTCAAGGTGGGGGTCCGGGGGGATGCTCTTAGATGCTTAAGGGTGATTAAAGGTCTCCTCCTTCAGGATTACTGGCTAATTTTTGTATTTTTAGTAGAGTCATGGTTTTACCATGTTGGCCAGGCTGTTCTTGAACTCCTAACCTCAGGTGATCCACCTGTCTTGGCCTCCCAAAGTGCTGGGATTACAGGTGTGAGCCACCGCACTTGGCCAACAGTTTTTTTTTTTCTTTTTTTTTTTGAGCTCCCACCATGTGGGAGGGGATTCCAGAAAGTTAGAAATCCCAACAGTTTTTTTTAAGTCAGGTACTTTCTGAGAGTGATAGGAGCTATAGAGAAAAAATTTCAAGGAATGGGACAAAACAGTAGTCCTCAAACTTGGGCAGCTGGGCCCCACCCTTGGGGCTCCTGGTCCAATAGGTCTGGAGTAGGGCTAGGGAATTTGCATTTTTTTCTTTTTTTTTCCTTAAGACAGACTAAAGTGCAATGGCGCAATCTCAGCTCACTGCAACCTCCACCTCCTGGGCTCAAGCAAGCCTTCCTCCTCAGCCTCCCAAACAGCTGGGACTACAGGTGCTTCCACCATGCCTGGCTAATTCTTTTTTCCACCATACTAGCTAGGCTGGTCTCCAGCAATCCCCCCACCCAGGCCTCCCAAAGTGCTGGGATTACAGGCATGAGCCACTGCCTGGGCCTGAATTTGCATTTCTAATGGGTTTCCAAGTGAGGCTGCTGCTGGTGGTCTGGGTACCACACTTGGAGAATCCCTGGGACAGAGACAGTTGGGATTAGAATGGGGAATGGGGGAAGCCTCTCTACTGATGTGTGGCTTTTGAGTTGAGATGTGAATGATGAAAATGAGTAAGTCACTGGAATTATGAGGAAAAACAGGTTTCAAGCACAGGATACGGCAAATGCAAAGTTCCGAAGGTGGGAAAGTGAGCTCCTGGAGTTGGAAGGACAGAACAAAGATCTGCTGGGTGTTGAATGAGGCAAGAGCAGTTAGCCCCATCCCAGATGGGTTCTTTCTTCTCCGATGGCTCCTCTGGGCTGTGTCGTTTAACACGAAAATCAGAATCTCTTTCACCAATGAAATAGTGGCAGTAGATTGACTTAAAAAATAAAGATCCAATATAGGATTACTTTAAATGGGTTCCTCCTTTGGCATGTTTGAAATATTTCAGTTGTCCTTCGCTCCAATTTCAAATTATAGTTTTTCAAGTAAAAATAACCTCTTGTGTTATATGCAATGTATGTTGATGTTGTATATAATTTAATTATCTATTTTTTATCTGGGCAATTTGCCAAATCTTTAAGTTATTTCAAAAGATCAAAGACAGGAACTGTGCCTTTTCTTTCCTCATTCTTTCACCCCAGTGCTTTTCAAATGTAAATGTGCCTAGAACTGAACTCACCGAGCTCCCTGGAGAGGAAGCTTTATGAAGGAAGAGTAGCCCAGGTGAACCTCTCAGCCCCTTATCCAACCCCGGCCCCAAGGAGCATGAGTAATCAGTCTGGGAAAGGGTGAGGTCTAGGATTCCACTGAGTTCTTTGTCAAGGTGAGCCCCGGCTGTTGGGGGAATTGGCTTTCCTCTTTCTCTCAGCAGACTTGTCTGGGGCTGCTTCTGTGGCATGGTGTTCCTTACCTGCCTCTGTTTTTATCTGCTCGGATGAAGCAATCATGTTCTCCAAGATTGATAGAGAGAGGCTGTTGATCCAATTTCTAAGAGAAATGAAGGCTATCAAGCATTCCAAATTTCCTAAACATTGTGCAATTGATAGCTGGCTGGAGCATCCAAAATTTATTATTGGTGAGTTTTATGGGCTGAATTGGGTCCCTCCAAAATTTGTATGTTGAAACTCTAGGCCACAGTAACAGAATGTGATGGCATTTGGAGGTAGGTCTTGGAGAACGTAATCAAGGTTAAATGAGTCCATTAGGGAGGGCCCTAATCCAAAATGACTGCCATCCTTACAAGAAGAGGACATTAGGCCACAGACACACACACAGAGGAAGGCCAGGTGAAGACACAGGAGAAGGGGACCATCTACGAGCCAAGGAGAGAAGCCTGAGAAGAAACCAATCCTGCCCACAGGTTGATCTTGAACTTCCAGCCTCCACCAGAACCATAAGAAAATAAATTGCTGTTGTTTAAACCCCCAGTGTGGCAGCCTTTGCAAACCAACACAGTGAGTGTATGTGTCTTAGATTTTTACAGAAGTTTGGTTATACATTTCACTCTGTACTTTTAAAATAAGTTTCCTTTTATTTGATAAAAACCAGGTCTCTCCCCTGAGCAAATCTTGCAAGTTTCAGTTCTGCAGAAAACCTATTGGTCGGAGCCAGAGAGAGGAGACTGAACTCCTGTGTTCTGCTGCAACTTTTGATGGGTGTCGCTCTACCCATATGACAGCTCCATCCCTTGACTTCTGTTTTTCTCACTCTGGCCTGGTCAGCAAACAGGATTTGTGGGTTGTTGCTTGTGTTTCGTATTTCACATTTGGTTGAAATACACCCTGACCCAGATTAGTCCGCTTCAGTAGTTGGAAAGAAAAAAATCCAGATTCTTCCCCCGTCTCTGAAGTTCAAGGAGTGCTAAGAATGAAAATCCCTTCTCTATGCCAACAATGACACAGCACTGGATATCCGTAAGAGAGACTCCAGAGTGAGGAGGGAACACACACCAAGTCCCTTGAGTCCTGTCGGGGGAACTTTCCATTTGGATAAATCAGAATTCCTTTGGTTGCAAGTGACAAAAAACCAATTCAAACTAGCTTCAAACAACAACATCAAAGAGTGTGGAGAGGCCTGTGTACAGGGGGTGTCGAAGTTCTTCTGGTGGTTTCAGGTATAGTCGGATCCTGGGATCAGTCTACTCTGCTTCCCTGATATGTTGGTAAAGATGGCCACAGATTTGTCTTCCATAGACATACTGTTCCTAGGCCAGAAGTGGTGGCTCACGCCTGTAATCCCAGCACTTTGGGAGGCCAAGGAGGGAAGATCATGAGGTCAGGAGTTTGAGAGCCTGGCCAACATGGTGAAACCCCGTCCCTACTAAAAATTAAAAAATTAGCTGGGCGTGGTGGCACGCGCCTGTAATCTCAACTACTCAGGAGGCTGAGGCAGAAGAATCTCTTGAACCTGGGAGGCAGAGGTTGCAGTGAGCCGAGGTCACACCACCGCACTCCAGCCTGGGCAACTGAGCAAGACTATGTCTTAAGAAAAAAGGCTGGACACAGTGGTTCACACTTGTAATCCCATCACTTTGGGAGGCCAAGGCAGGTGGATTACCTGAGGTCGGGAGTTTGAGACAAACCTGGCCAACATGGTGAAACCCCGTCTCTACTAAAAATACAAATATTAGCTGGGTGTGGTGGTGGATGCATATAGGAGGCTGAGGCAAGAGAATCTCATAGAACTGGGAGGCGGAGGTTGCAATGAACTGAGATTGTGCCATTGCACTCTAGCCTAGGCAACAGAGTGAGACTCTGTCTCAAAACAAAACAAAACAAAACAAAACAAAACAAAACAAAACAAAACAAAACAGTGCTTAAGTTTCAGGAGAGTTAACCTGAGGCAAAAAAAAAAAAAAAAAAAGAGTGCTTACATGACAATTATATATAAAAGGGAAAGGTGCTGTTCCAAAACTTTGAAGTGCTGTCATGTGAAAGAGAGAGAGGAAAGGAAAGAGGCCGAAACTCAAAATTATGTGTAGAAGTTGCAAGAGAGGCAGATTTCACTTTAGTGCGAGGAAAACCCTTCCAGAACCGAGGGACAACAAAAAGGGGTTGCTTTGTGAATTGATGCGGTCCCTTTTCCTACCTGAATCCTAGCAGGGATGAACGGCCACCTGCCAGCAACACAGAAGAGGGAGGTTCAAAAGCAGGTGAGTTGTGGGCTGGACTGATGCCAAGACCCCATTTCAACCTCATCATCTGATGATTAGAAAACACTGAAGCAGGCCGGGCACAGTGGCTCATACCTGTAGTCTCAGCACTTTGGGAGGCCAAGGCAGGTGGATCACCTGAGGTCGGGAGTTTGAGACCAGCCTGACCAACATAGAGAAGCCCCATCTCTACTAAAAACACAGAAAAAAAAATAGCTGGGTGTGGTGGTGCATGCTTGTAATCCCAGCTACTTGGCAGGCTGAGGCAGGAGAATTGCTTGAACCCAGGAGGCGGAGGTTGCAGTGAGCTGAGATTGCGCCATTGCACTCCAGCCTGGGCAACGAAAGCAAAATTCTGTCTCAAAAAAAAAAAAAAAAAGAAAGAAAGGAAAAGAAAACACTGAAGCAGTAAAGAAGGTGCAAACCTGAGGGGAGCACCTTGGGCAGCATCAAGGAGTTTTTTAAGCCAACATTTCCTGAGGCCTGACCAAGTGCCAGATGCTGGCTAAGTGTTTGCATCTCTCGTCCCCATTTAAAGCTCACAGCAACTCTTGAAGTAAGTTTTGGCAACTTCACTTCATGAGCAAGGAAACTGGGATGCAGAGAGGTTGAGTAGCTTGCCCAAAATGATGCAGTAAACAGCAGAGCTGGGCTTTGAATTCAGGCCAGCTGCACTTTAAGTCCCAGCTCTTCACCTCTTTGCTCTTGGGACACAGGCAGGCCAGCTTCTTTGCAAAGAGCAGCGTCACGCACCTCCCTCTGCTCACCTACCCCCTCCTGCCCGATTGGGATCAAGGTCGACTTGATCCAGATGGCGGCAGGCAAGTCTAATGAGATGTGAAGGGATTCCCCATGGGGAGCCAAGAGTGACTGGGAGAGAATCCCAGATTCACATCCCCTGACTTGAGATGTCACGAGCAAATGCTATAGCCATGCATTAAAAACAGCAGAACGACAACAAAGTCAGCGCTCTCACTGAGCCCTCTCCAACCTCTGTCCGTCCAATTGCTTAGGTTGGAAGGACCTCAGGCCCCCAGGTGTGGCACGGGCGCCACGTGCCCTAGGCCCCCACGTGCACAGTCAGACCCCACCTCCACCATCCCTAGCATCCACACAGACGGCGTTGCCGATGGGCCCGTCTTTCACAGACACGACTTACCGTTTCCTCTCAAAATGGTGGAAAGCACCTGCTCAGGCACTGGGACACACACCTAGGAATGTATATTTCTCTTTTTTAGAAAACGTACATCTTTAAATAAATAGACTGATAGGCTGGGTGCAGTGGCTCACACCTGTAATCCTAGCACTTTGGGAGGCTGAGGCGGGAGGATTGTTTGACCTCAGGGGTTAGAGGCCAGCCTGGGTACACACAGTGAGACTTTGTCTCTACTAAAAAATTTAAAAATTAGGCCGGGTGGGGTGGCTCATTCCTGTAATCCCAGCACTTTGGGAGGCTGAGGTGGGCGGATCACCTGAGGTCAGGAGTTCAAGACCAGCCTGACCAACATGGAGAAACCCCATCTCTACTAAAAACATAAAATTAGCCAGGTGTGGTGGCACATGCCTGTAATCCCAGCTACTTGGGAGGCTGAGGCAGGAGAATTGCTTGAACCCAGGAGGCAAAGTTGTAGTGAGCCGAGATCGCACCATTGCCCTCCAGCCTGGATAACAAGAGCAAAACTGTCTCAAAAAAAGGCTGGGCGCTGTGGCTCATGCCTGTAATCCCAGCACTTTGGGAAGCCGAGGCAGGCGGATCACGAAGTCAAGAGATCAAGACCATCCTGGCCAACATAGTGAAACCCCGTCTCTACTAAAAATATAAAAATTAGCTGGGTGTGGTGGCGTGCTTCTGTAGTCCCAGGCTGAGGCAGGAGAATTGCTTGAACCCAGGAGGCGGAGGTTGCAGTGAGCCGAGATCGTGCCACTGTACTCCAGCCTAGCGCCTGGTGACAGAGCAAGACTCTGTCTCAAAAACAAAACAAAAACAAAAAAATTTTTTTAATTAGCTGGATGTGGCGGCACATACCTGTAGCCCCAGCTACCTGGGAGGCTGAGTCAGAGCGAAGTAGGAGATCAAGGCTGCAGTGAGCTATAATCATACCACTGCACTTCAGTCTGGGCAGTACAGCAACACCCTATCTCAAAATAAATAAATAAATAGGCCTGGCACAGTGGCTCACGCCTGTAATCCCAGCACTTAGGGAGGTTGAGGCAGGTAGATCACGAGGTCAGGAGTTCAAGACCAGCCTAGCCAATATGGTGAAACCCTGTCTCTACTAAAAATACAAAAATTAGCTGGGCATGGAGGCAGGTGCCTGTAATCCTAGCTACTCGGGAGGCTGAGGCAAAGAATTGCTTGCACCTGGGAGGGCAGAGGTTACAGTGAGCCGAGATGGCGCCACTGCACTCCAGCCTGGGCAACAGAGTGATACTCCATCTCAAAAATAAAAAAATAAAAAATAGGCCAGGTGCGGTGGCTCACGCCTGTAATCCCAGCACTTTGAGAAGCCGAGGCGGGTGGATCACAAGGTCAGGAGTTCAAGACCAGCCCGACCAACATGGTGAAACCCCGTTTCGAAAGAAAGGAAAGAAAGAAGGAAGAAAGAAAGGAAAGAAAGAAAGAGAGAAAGAAAGAAGAAAGAAAGAAAGAAAGAAAGAGAGAGAAAGAAAGAAAGAAAGAAAGAAAGAAAGAAAGAAAGAAAGAAAAGAAAGGGGAAGAAAGAAAGAAAAGAAAGAACAGAAATAGATAACACGGAAGCCTCCTGGACTCTGGACCCATGTGTGTATTGTTTCTTAGAAAAGATGAAACAGAGCTGGGCCACCTCTCTCCTGCTTCAGTTATTAGTTTTCCCCAAGCTTCTTGTTTCTGTTCCCCCCTGTGCCTAAAGCTAATCATCAGATTTCCAGGTTGGTCACGGCTTCAGAAGTTTCACTGAGGCATGTGGTGATCTGAGCTGGTGGTCTTTGTTTCTTTCTTCAGCTCTGCAGTTAATGATGAACACCGTAATAGCCACCTTATCAAATATTTCCAAAAGCCAGCCTGAAGTTGACAGGAGAGTTTGACAGAGGCCAAGGATGTGTGCTTTTTAAGGTAAACATGTTTTGGCTTTGACAGGAATGCATTTTGAGAGGTTAACATAGCACCATTGTTTCCTATGATCTATGAAAAAATAAAAAAATTAAAAAAAAAATAGCACCAAAGAGATGGTTTATTTTTATTTTTATTTTGAGATGAAGTTTTGCTCTTGTTGCCCAGACTGGAGTGCAATGGCATGATCTTGGTTCACTGCAACCTCTGCCTCCTGGGTTCAAGAGATTCTCCTACTTTTCAGCCTCCCGAGTAGCTGGGATTACAGGCATGTGACACCATGCCCGGCCAATTTTGTATTTTTTGTAGAAACAGGGTTTCTCCATGTTGGTCAGGCTGTTCTTGTACTCCCAACCTCAGGTGATCTGCCTCCCTTGGCCTCCCAAAGTGCTGGGATTACAGGCCCAAGCCACCACACCTGGCCAGAGATGGTTTATTTTAAAGGCAGGTCATAACTCAGGACCACAAGCTTGGATACTTGAATGCAACAAAAGGCAAACTGAGCTTGACTCCTGCAAGAGCCTCCTGTAAACGTAAGCTGTGTCCCAGCAGCCTTCGAGGGTGGACTCTAAAGAGAAAATGTCTTAAAGAATTGCAGAAGATGACTGTGACTTGGAGTTGTGTTGGGGAAATTTTTGCAGGCACATTATTAGAATCTATCAATTAAATATGACATCAGTATGAGAGTTCAGGTGAAATTCAAATTGCTTGCTGGAAACAACCATAGCAATGACTCATCCTATAGGTCTTGAATTAAAGCTATATTTCAGTAACACTGTATATTTCAAAACCACAAAATGGAAGCTTTGAGTTTTCATTCAGTCACCTGAAAAGTACTGCAGCAGTATTCAAGTATTGCATTTCAGAGACCTGACACGAGATAGCTGATGTTAGGAGAATGTATGGTTTTTTGTTTTTTGAGATGACAGAGTCTCACTCTGTCACCAGGCTGGAGTGCAGTGGTGCAATCTCGGCTCACTGCAACCTCCGCCTCCCGGGTTCAAGGGATACTTCTGCCTTGGCCTCCTGAGTAGCTAGGACTACAGGCACGTACCACCACACCTGACTAATATTTTGTATTTTTAGTAGAGACGGGGTTTCACCATGTTGGCCAGGATGGTCTCGATCTCCTGACCTCATGATCCGCCCGCCTCAGCCTCCTAAAGTGCTGGGATTACAGGCGTGAGTCATTGTGCCCAGCTACATGTCTATTATTTTCAGTGAAAATTAAAAATGAAACAAAACTCACAGAGGTGGCTTGGTCCAGGAGCATTCTGATGTCTCCATTTCTTAGTGATGGCCAACCTGGGACAATGCATCAGCATTTCTTCCAGGATGAAGGGATCCCTAGGGAAATAGCAGGTGGTCAACTATGACTTATTTTATCTTGCATTAAAAAAAAATCTTTGAAATATTAGACTCAGGAATCACACTTTATCCTGTGAATGTTGTATGACAGTTTTATTCCTTAATCGAACTTCCCTTAGGAAGGCAAAAGTGCATTTGATCCACGCCTGATTGCTGGCACAAGGTCTTGCTTAAGCCCTTGTGACTAGATCTGGAATTATGGAAATGCAATTTTTGCTGGAGAAAAAGAAATGGAGGTCCTGCAATACCATTTCCTTCCAAAATTTGTAATAATTTATGATTAAGCATGTTATTTCTTTTAAAGACAAGAAAGGATCTTTCAGTATCCTCTAGGAGTAGCTTATTGGCAGCAGTTTTGAGTGACAAAGAAATCAGAAGGGGTCGTTAAAACCCATACAGAGGGCATGGTTGCAGTGAGCCGAGATCTCGCCATTGTACTCCAGCCTGGGCTACAGAGCAAAACTCCATCTCAAAATAATAATAATAGACATACAGAAAAATGGTGTCCAGCTCGATATATTTTCACAAACCAAACACCCCTGTTTAACCAGAACACAACCAACACCCTAGAAGTCCCCTCATTCTCCCTTTTAGTCACTGCCAACCCCCAAGGTCACCAATATTCTAACACCATAGATAAGTTTTGCCTGGTTTTGTACTTTGTGGAAATGGAATCACGCAGTCTGTTCTCTTTTGTATCTGGCTTCTTTCACACAATGTTATGTCTGTGCCATTCATCCATATTGCTGCCTGTAGCTACAGACAGCTCCTTCTCTCTGGTGGCTGGTATTCCATTATGTGAATGCACCACCATTCATTTATCCATCCTACAGCTGATGGACATTTGAGTAGCTTCCAGTGTGGGGCTGCTAGAGAGCCAGCTGCAAGAGTGTGTCACGTGGGTCACAGTGTGCTGGTGCCCAGGACTGCTCCTAATGTACACGAACGCTTCATGGAGCTGCTTGGAATGGCGCCGGCTCTCGAATTCTGCACGGCTTTGTCTGTTGCCCTTCTGCCGGCAGATGCGAGCCTCGGGCGAGAAAGGCCACAGCTCCCCACCTGTGAAAACCGACTCTTGCTTCTATGAAAAAAGTTTTTAAAAAGATCAGCAACTGAGAACAGAAGTAAGTATTGTTTGCATTATCTTAGAGATTGCAGCAGCTGACCACAGAGAATCTGGATCACAGCTAATAAGAGAACTTTTTGAAACAGGATACAGCCTAACAATTCTTGCACAAGAAATAGGGCATGCCCAAGGAAGTAGAAAACAGTAGAAGCTGAGAGGTAAAATGTTGCCGAAAAAACTTAACTGAACCATCTTATCTCAAGAGCTTATGTTTTTTAAACAAGAGCAAAAAGACAGGCGTGGTGCCTCATACCTGTAATCCCAGCACTTTGGGAGGCTGAGGTAGAAGGATTGCCTGAGGCCAGGAGATCAGCCTGGACAACATAGAAAAAAGAAAAAAAATCTTCGTGAACAAAATCACTTGCCTATCTTTTCCCTGAGAAAGTGAGTTCGCATCTGAACCCAGGGCTGCCTTAGGGATGTTGCCCAAACTCTCAGTGGTAAAGTTCCTTCTCGTCTGTGTAAAAAGGGGGGACTATGCTCTCAGGGTCTGAGGGTCAGTGAGACACGGGAGGTGCCAAGTGCTGGAAAACACTGAGTAGATGCTGACCAAATGCTGCGTTCCCTCTCAGCCCCCACGTGCCGTGGTTTAGACAAGAACTACAACGCGTAGCCGAGAGCTCAAGTGCACAAATGGGCTAGAATGTGTGACTCAGAGGAAGGTCAGAAGATGCACAGCTTGTGCACTTTGAAAATCTAAAAGAAAAATAGTAAAAAAAAAAAAAAATCTGCATGGGTGCCAGCGCAGGGCAGAGTGAGTGGGGAGGAGAATAGTGTGCTCCAGAGGGGGCTCACACCGGCCGGGGCAGGATCGAGGGCAGCTCGGCCACACACACCAAACTGACAGCCTTTTCCTCTAATGCAGCTTCACTCTACACATATGAGATTCTGGGTACTAAGAGAAAGGCTCTACCGCAATCTGCGTCTTGGAATGTTTTCACCTGTCCAGACGCACAATCACTTGGTCGGGTGAACAAAGTGGGGTCTGAGGTCTCAGGATTTGGGGTGCTTTCAGGATGCCTCTTCCCAGAACTTCTCTTCTGTATGAACCCAGAGACAGCAGCTCCAAGGCAGACCTTAACCTCTCCTGTGAGTGGAGATGACAAGTTTGGATTTGAGGGCAAAAGATCATATCTCTGGGAATGAAAGGTAGGCAACACGATGACGCTTTGAGGTCCAGGTGCCTGAAGCGTCACTGCTGCAGCCCCAGCTCTGCTGGGGGTCTCCACAGGGCCTGGAGACTCTCACCAGGCTCACCAGTAGGGCTGCAGGAAACGGGGAGGAGTGAGTGCGCTCCAGTCAGGCAGAAAAAAATCACTCCAGCTCTACTGGTTTCTCCACCTCGACTGAAGCTCCTTCTGCCTGTTAAGACTCCCAGCCCCAGTCACAATCATCCTTCACGTTTACCCGTGTCTGTGATGTTTTCTGGCCCTCAAAGAGAGGCAACCCACTTTATCCCAACGTGAAGGAGATCAGGTGGTTACCATCACACCCACTTTACAAATAAGCTCAAGCAAACCCAAAGATGTTATGTAACTGACTGCTGTATGAAAAGCCATAGGCCGTAGGTCCAAGATACCTGGACGTGTTCGCCAGACCACACCTTCCAGAAAGACAGACCTGAGCCCCTGACATAGGGAGGTGTAGACGATCTTCAGGTTATAAACCAACAGAGCTGGATTTAGGGATCACGGAGAGTGGCCACTTAGCCATGGCGTGGAGAGGCTCAGCTTGTTACCTCCTAAGAATACCAGGGGAACAGATTTGAGAGACGCTTAGGTGACAGAGTGAACTGGATTTGGTGACAAGCTGCTTGGAGAAAAGGAAAGTCAAGATATCCCTAAGTTTCTGGCCCGTGGGTCTGTGTGGATAGTCATGCAATCAGTGGCCAGCTGGCCGTGGAGATCAGCCATGGAGATCAGCCTCGGTAGAGGCTAGATTTCAGGGTCATCATTCATTAATTTTCTGAACAAACATTAACTGAGTGCCTATAGGTACCAAACACTCTATTGAATGCAGAATCATGTGGGGTGGAAGCATCCTTCCTCTGGGTTTAGTCTATGTTTGACATGGCTTCCTATCGCCAGCAATTTGCCTATCACCTGGTGTCTTTGTGAGTTCTCAGGAGACACATTCTGAACAAAGAAAGGAAGAGATTTTTGTTGTTGTTGTTGTTTGTTTTTGAGGCAGGGTCTCACTCTGTCACCCAGGCCTTGCCTCCAGTGCAGTGGTACAATAATGGCTCACGGCAGCCTCGACTTCTCTGGCTCCAGTGGTCCTCCCGTCTCAGCATCCCTGTTACCGGCAGCAAATCCATACAGGTCTGCAGCAACCTCAGTTCTTGCCTCCTCAGAAGAAAGAGTTCAATCAAGGAGGCATACTGCAGAAGGCAAGACTGAGCCAAGTTTTAGAGCGGGAGTGAAAGTTTATTAAAAGGTTTCAAGCAGGAATGAAAGGAAGTAAAATTTGGAGGAGGGCCAAGCAGGCGACTTGAGATTTTGACCTTTGACTTGGGCTTTTATATGTTGTTCCTTCTCCCTGATTCTTCCTTGGGGGTGGGCTGTCTGATGTATAGTGTGGCCTGCCAGCACTTGGAAGGCAACATGCACAGTGTCTTTACCGGAGTTGCACGCACGCTCACTTGAGGTGTTCTTCCCATGCCAGTCAGATGTCCCTAGATGGTCATATGCCAGTTAATGTGCATGCTTAAGCCCACTCGATCAACTCCTGAGATTTTATCAGAAAGCAGCTAATCACCAGTTTCAGATGTTTCCTAACTACTGGGAGACTGCCTTTCCCTGGAGCTGGCTATGACCAATTAGTATTTTAGGGAGACAGTTAACAACCTTGAACATCACCTGATGATCACCTGACATTCCTGGTGGTGTCAGGGGAGCCTTCTCCTGCCCTGCTCATGTCTGACTAGCTACCTAATGTAATCCTGAGTAGCTGGGACTACAGGAGTACCCTACCACACCTGGCTAATTTTTTTTGTATTTTTGGTAGAGACTGGGTTTCACCAAGTTGCCCATGCTGATCTTGAACTTCTGAGCTCAAGCGATCCACCAGCCTCAGCCTTGCAAAGTGTTGGGATCACAGGTGTGAGCCACTGTGCCTCGAGGGAGAGATAATTTCTTTTTCTTTTCTTTTTTTTTTTTTTTTTTGAGACGGAGTTTTGCTCTGCCACCCAGGCTGGAGTGCAGTGGAGTGATCTCAGCTCACTGCAACCTCTGCCTCCTGGGTTCAAGCGATTCTCCTGCCTCAGCCTCCTGAGTAGCTGGGACTACCGGTGCCCACCACCACGCCCGGCTAATTTTTTGTATTTTAGTAGAGACGGGGTTTCACCATGTTGGCTAGAATGGTCCTGATCTCCTGACCTCGTGATCCGCCCACCTCGACCTCCCAAAGTGCTGGGATTACAGGAGTGAGCCACCGTGCCCGGCTTAGAGAGATAATTTCTTAATAAACATAATCAAACCATATTACTTCTCTGCTTAGAAGTCATCAGTGGTTTTGGAATAAAGAAGTCATCATTGCATTTGGAATAAAACTTGAGCTCCTCCCCAAGGCCTCCAAAGCCACACAGGAGCCAGCCCTTGTGAGCTCTACATCCCCTACCACTCACCCACTTATCTCCAGCCTGTAATCATCAGACCATTGAACCTTCAAGGGTGCTCCCATCTCAGGACCTGTGCATTTGAGGCAGGCCTGGAGTCCCCTTCCTCACCATCCTCAGCATGATCTCCACACAGAGCCTTCCCCAGCCACCCTCTTGGTCACTCTCCAATCAATTACCCAGGTGTATTTTTCTTCATGGTACTTAGATTATGTAAAACGACTTGAATTATTTATCAGTGTGTTTGTTAGCCCTTTTCTCAACTATATTATATGTTGAACATATAGGTAGAAAAGTCAGAGGCAACAGCTGAGCCAGAGAATGGTCCTGGGTCACCTGGGTGAGGAGGGAGAGCAATGCGCAGATATTTGAGAGATTTATTTGGGTTTTGGGTTTGTTTGGTTTTTTTAGACGGAGTCTTGCTCTGTCACCCAGGCTGGAGTGCAGTGGCGCCATCTCTGCTCACTGCAACCTCTGCCTCTTGGGTTCAAGTAATTCTCCTACCTCATCCTCCCAAGTAGCTGGGATTACAGGCACATGCCACCACGCCTGGCTAATTTCTGAATTTTTAGTACAGATGGAGTTTTACCATGTTGGCCAGGCTAGTGTCTGCCCAGTTGAGAGATTTGTTTGAAAGGTGCTTTGGAGGTAGAGCTGATGGGGTTTGTGGAGGCACTGAACAAGTAAAGGATAGAGTAGGTGCTCACCAGGTCTGCATGAATGGTTGTGTTGATCCTTGACCCTGGCTGACCCAGGGGAGGGCCACATGTGAGTACAAAAGGCATAAGCTGGGCTTTCACTCTCTGGGTTTGTAGTGCTTCTGAGGCACCCTAAAGGACCCTTGTAGTGTGGACTTGACTCTGCACCTTGAGCTCAGCAGAGGTGAGAGCTGCAGGTGAAATGTGTGAGCCCTGGAATGGCTGGCTGTGGGCCCTAAGGGTTGCATGAAGTAGCTTAATGGGGGTAGAAAAGAGAGATGGGAGGGGGCCTTAGAGCAGCTCTTGAGGACCTCTCCGAGAGAAGAGCTGGGCAGGGAGGAAGGTATGGGGAGCTCGAAACAGAATCACAGGGTGGAGAAAGCAAGCCGGGAGACTGGCCCCAGCGGCTTCCAGCATCCTTCCACCCTGGCCTGCTTTCCTGTGCTGTTGATGACCAGCGGGCTATGTTGTCATTCCCCTGTCAATATCAAGGGAGTTTTTATAAGTTGGGAAACCTGCATTTTAAATGAAGATGGAAGAGTATGTCAAGAGGTGTGTGTGGGCATGCCTGGTACCAAACTGGACCCTTTGGGAGGGTCCTGCCAACCCTGCCAGCCAGTGCCAGATGCGTGGATGTGTGTTGGGCTGGACTGCACAGAGACCTGGGAGGCTGTCCGAGTGGCCTCTTCCGTAGTCTTTACAAGTGGTAACTCACAAGGACCCTCTCATGACATCCCCCTCTTCTCCAGAGGAGGAAACCAAGACACAGACAGGAGAAATGACTTGCCCAAGTCAACAACCAGTGAGGATAGGTGTCAGGGTTCAAACCAGGCAGTGTGCCTCCATGGTCTTCATCACCGCCCCCGACCCTTTGGCAAGCTCCACTTTTCATAGCACTGATGTGACAGCAGACAAGGTGTAATGGTCAAACTTTAGTCATCAGCATGCTAGCTTTGAATGGAAAAGCAAGGGATGAGCCTAACTCTTTTCACTGAACGTTGGGTTGAGATAATGATGCGATCTTTATTCGTCCCTGCCCCCACTTACCTTCCTAAGGAATCGCTGTATCATGGTCTAGGGGATTTTCCAGCTCTAAGAGGCTTCTTTACAGCTTCTGAGGTGAGGATCCCCCTGCACGAAGGATACCAGGCCCCTCAGGCCTTCTCCCACTCCCAGGCAGGATTCTAGAGCCTGAAGACATTGGAACCATTCCGTGTGAGATGGGCCCTGTGACCAGCCTGCAGTGCAGCAGACATTTGTGCAGGGCGTCTCTCCACACATCAGCTGAGCTTCTTGACCCACATGAATTTGAGCCTGTTTCACTATGACCTCGGCGAGAAGACACCCGAAGCCAGAGAGCAGCTCGGTGCTTTTTACGACCTTGAGAGTTTCTCTTCCTAATAAGCCATTTCCCGCATCATTCTAGCCATGCCTGCTTACCTGTTTAATAACCAACATTGCCATGCTGCCATTCCCCTCCCCTGAGTTTAAAACATTTGAAAACCTGCATTTTAAATGAAAAAAATCCTAATATGCAACCAATCTTGTCTTTCACAAAAACTAAACAGGAGTTTCTCTTTGGCTTAACTTAGAGCAGCCAACCTTGGAGTGTATTTTAGTTACTTTACATCCAAAGTGTAGATTTAGTGAAAAGCCATGTGTTTACTATCATGAAGTAGAAATGTGATGAAAACATATTATCCAATTGCTATGGTGCAGGCTCTTCTAATAGCCTATCAGAACTTCCTTCACTTCAGAAATGATACACTCTAGGGTAGAACTTCCTATTTTTAAAACCGCATAAATTCCCCCACCCATTCCCCTTACAACACTGCAACAATCTGATTACCTGGTATTCTTATCTTCCCAATGTGATTATGGTTTATGTGAAACCTCTGAGAAACTCAAGCTCTGAGAAATTCGTAGGAATGCAGTCACATTAAGTGAGATGCACTTTTGCTGTTTTTCCTTCCTTTGAAGGTCAGATGGACTTTCAGTATTTTCCCCAGTTGGGTTCATTGCATGCAGGATCAGTCTGGAAAATATATCCTTGCCCCATGACGAGAATACAGGGGGAAATTTTGCCTTTTCATTGATGGGATTGTGATGTGGATTTTGTAGTTTAAAAACAAAGCAACTCCATTTTGCAACTGCGTTCTCCGCCGAAATCTGACCTTTGGTGGGGATGACTAATCTTATCAGCAAATCGGTCCCACAATAATTATTCAACCCATTCATTCTCAGCAACAAATGATAAACAAAATGGCCAGAAGGACGACTGACTCCCTCGAAGGCTCCATCAGGCTTCAGGCCCTATCTTTGGATCTGTGTTCATGAAGGTGATTGTCAAGTGTGATTTGCAAATCTGATTTGATAGCCTTTCCTCTGGTATTACCCGAAGATAATGTACAAGCAGAGAGACCTGGTGCAAATTCTGCTCTATAGTTGATAATTGTATTACAATGGTTTCCCATAAAACCAATTTCTATGTTTTCCATTTATAAACTCCTGTAATTCACCTTGCTTGGCTTTATGATGTGTGAGTACAATACATTTGACGTTATAATGGGAATATGCACTAATAAAATGCACCTTTAGCCATTAGCTATCTTAGGGATTTCTGTAATGCATTATTTATAAGAAAGATGGGTTTGGCCATTTCTTTTTTTTTTTTTTCATGAGATGGAGTTTTTCACTTGTCACCCAGGCTAGATATCCATACCACAATCTCAACTCACTGCGACCTCCGCCTCCTGAATTCGAGCTATTCTCCTGCCTTAGCCTCTCAAGTAGCTGGGACTACGGACACATGCCACCATGCCTAGCTAATTTTTGTACTTTTAGTAAAGATGGGGTTTCACCATGTTGGCCAGGCTGGTCTTGAACTCCTGACCTCAGGTGATCACCCACCTTGGCCTCCCAAAGTTCTGGGATTACAGGCATCTGCCACTGCGCCTAGCCCTTTTATTTTGAGATGAAGTCTGACTCTGTTGCCCAGGCTGAAGTGCAGTGGCGCAGTTTCGGCTCACTGCAGCCTCCACCACCTCCCGGGTTTAAGTAATTCTCCCACCTCAGCCTTCCAAGTAGCTGGGACTACAGGCGTGCGCCACCACACCAAGCTAATTTTTGTATTTTTAGTAAAGACAGAGTTTCACCATGTTGGCCAGGCTGGTCTTGAACTTCTTACCTCCAGTGATCCTCCAGCCTCAGCCTCCCAAAGTGCTGTGATTACAGGCGTGAGCAACCATGCCTGGCCTAGCCATTTCTTTAAGTTTGAAAACTACTGGCCAAGGAGAAGGGTGCTGAGGCTGAGGGTGTCGGGAGATTCAGCATCCATCTCCCAAGAAAACAAGGCAGCAGCCTGGAGCCTGGGTCTGGGAGGGCAATGAAAGAGCTCAGTGTTCTGCCGAGGAGGGGAAGGGCAGGGGGCATCTCTGAGCCTCTGTGAGTGCAGGAGCCCTGCCTGTCTCAGGTCTGGAGGAGGGTCTCACTTACGGCTTCAAAACAGGCTGCCTCTGCTCTGCTGCAGTGAATCCCCTGAGTAACAGATGCTGGAGCCCGCGTGCTAGGAACTGAGAGGTCGGGGACAGTCCCACCCCTCCCTCCAAATTCCCCAAGGGGAGTTACAAAGGGGTCGAGATTAGAGGAAATACGGCATCAGGAGCTTTATGGGAACGGGTGGAGCTAAAGGAGAAAGAACCAGTGCAGGGACCCCTTGCCCCAGAACTGGAGGCAGCGCAAAGGGCCCTTCTTTTCCCCCAGACATCGTGCTGAGCGAGTGCTGTGGGTTTAGCTGTCCACCTGGGCCTTGCACCCTTCCCCTCGTCCTTCTCGCTCTTTTTTTCTTGAGACAGGGTCACACTGTATTGTCCAGGCTGGAGTACAGTGGCATGATCATGGCTCACTGCAGCCTCAACTGCTGGGGCTCAATCGATCCTCCCACCTCAGCCTCCCAAGTAGCTGGGACCACAGGGGCATGCCACAACACCCGCCTAATTATTTTTGTGTTTTTTATAGAGATGGAGTTTTGTCATGTTGCCCAGGCTGATCTCGAACTCCTGGGCTCAAACGATCCTCCCACCTCGACTTTCCAAAGAGTTGGGATCACAGGTGTGAGACACAGTGCATGGTGCTCTTGGGACATTTAACAAAAGTACGTTGGTCAGCACCGGCCAGGGCTGGGCTCCCTTTCTGAGGGCGTTTCTCCAGCTAGACTGACTCAGGGATACCCTATTCTAACAAAATCCTTCCCTTGATTCCGCCCTCCTCTCAAGCTACTAACCTACCACATCTCAGAAACTTCTTGAAAGTAAGGAATCACTACTCCAGACCATTGTGTGTGTCCCTCCCTGACCTAATACACCTGACTCCCCGCACCCCACTGCACCAATGACATCATCCTCCCAAAGGTCACCCACAACTTCTTGATTTCAAAACCCAGCAGCTTTCTGTCAGCCTGGAGTCCTCACTGACCTCTCGCCTAGCGATTCACACAGGCAGCCATCCCTCACCCAGGGGATGCACTTTGCTTCTGTGACTCCACCTCCTGCCTGTCCCACTACCTCTCTGATGCTTCTGTGCTGTCTCTGAGGACTCTTCTACCTGTTCCTGTTCTTCTTAAGGAAGATGGTTGTGTCAGTCTTTCAGGGCTGCTATTACAAGATACCACGACTGAGGGTTTAAACAACAGGAGTCCACTTTCTTGAAGCACTGGAGGCTGGAAGTCTAAGATCAAGGAGCCCGCAGAGCTGGTCACTTTTTTTTTTCAAGATGGAGTCTTGCTCTGTCTCAGGCTGGATAGCAATGGCATGATCTAGGCTCACTGCAACCTCCACCGCCCAGGTTCAAGTGATTCTCCTGCCTCTGCCTCCCGAGTAGCTGGGATTACAGTTGCATGCCACCATGCCTGGCTAATTTTTGTATTTTTGGTAGAGACAGGGTTTCACCATGTTGGCCAGGCTAGTCTCGGACTCCTGACCTCAGATGACCCACCAGCCTCAGCCTCCCAAAAGTGCTGGGATTATAGGCATGAGCCACCGTGCCCGGCCCCTTCCTTCTGAGGCCTCTCTCAGCTTATAGATGTCCGCTTCTCCCTTTGTCTCCACAAGGTCCTCCCTTGGTGTGTGTCTGTGTCCTGATCTCCTCCTCTAAGATCAGCAGTCATATTGGATTAGGGTCGTCCCTACTGACCTCATTTTAACTTAATTACCTCTGTAACTACCTTATCTCCAAATATAGTCACATTCTGAGGTACTAGGGGTTAGGACTTGAACATTTTGAGAGGTAGGGGGACACAATGTATGTATTTATTTGTTTGTTTATTTATCTGTTTTCATTTTTTTATAAAGATGGGGCCTCGCTGTGTTATCCAGGCTGGTCTCAACCTCTTAGCTTCAAGTGATTTTCCTGCCTCTGCCTCCCAACATGCTGGGATTACTGGTGTGAGCCACTATACTTGGCCAGAGAGACCCAATTTCGTCCTTAACAATGGTTGTCCAGATTTGGTTCTTGATCCTTTTAAACATTTCTTTCCTGTGGCCACTGCTGAAGTTTCATGTATTACTATTCAATAAAAGATTTTATTAATCTCATTATTTAAATTACAGAAGTAATGTATTTCATTAAAATAAAGTGAAATTTCTTTTTCCTTTGAAACAGAGTCACCCAGGCTGGAGTGCAGTGGTGCAATCTCAGCTCACTGCAACCTCCACCTCCTGGATTCAAGTGATTCTCCTGCCTCAGACTCCCGAGTAGCTGGAGTGCAGTGGTGCGATCTTGGCTCAATGCAACCTCCACCTCCCGGGTTCAAGGGATACTTCTGCCTTGGCCTCCTGAGTAGCCAGGACTACAGGCGCGTGCCACCACACCCAGCTAATTTTTGTATTTTTAGTAGAGATGGGGTTTCATAGGGTTGGTCAAGCTGGTCTCAAACTCCTGACCTCAAGTGATCCACCCACCTCGGCCTCCCAAAGTGCTGGGATCACAGGCGTGAGCCACCGCCCCTAGCCAGAAGATGGTATAATTTCTAAATAAATAACTATTGCTCAAAGTTCTTTATTGAGCTCTAAGATCAAATTCCCAAAGCACTATCACGGGTCTCCTCATGTGGCTGGCCTATCACACTTAGTGTGTTGTCTCCCAGACACCATCTTACTTCTTATCTCCTCTGACACCTAAATTCCCCACAGCTTTTTCAGTTCTTTCTGTCCTCTGCCCCTCTTCATAGCTAAACATCTCGTTGGTCTCCCTCTCAAGATTGGCCACAGAATTTGAGAGAAGCAGGTCAGAATCCTGGGGCTTCTTGTTCAAAGCAGATTCAGTTTCAAGACAGTGACAGCAGAGCTTTACGCCGAGCGAGCGAGGGCTCTCCTGCCACAGGCTGTGAGGACAGCCCAGCCCTCCCTGTCCATCCCTCCCCCACACACTTCTTTGCATCCGCCGTGCCCCGGCCACTGCCTGCCTAGATTTCCACTGCAGCCTCCTGTGACCCCCCCATCTGTCTCATCTTCCTCCCACCACATCTGCCTGGTTACTCCTACCCATGGACGCCTGCCCTTTGAGCCTATGCTCCGAGCCTCTGGTATTTCCTCATTTCTTTAACAAACCGGGCACAGTCTCTTTAGGCCAGCATCTGAGGCCCTCATTTCCTGGCTTGACTCCTACTCACTCCTCAGCCGAACACAAAGCTCGAGGCCAGTGTTTCCCCGTAGAGCTCAGCCTCTGTTCCTCCGTGCGGCTGCATCATTTCTGTAAAGTCCTACCCACCCCATCTGTGTCATCGGAACCCCTCCAAAGATCAAGGCCTACCTCTGTTGAGAAGCATTTCCTGGCCTCTGACCAGGGTCTGATCACTTCTCTCTGGTCAGCCCTGCACGCTCTGGGAACATGCTGAGCCCCACTGCACACCGGGCATCCTGCTAAGGGTTCGTGTGCTTTTACCATTGACATCTTTAACACCCCCACCGGGAAGGTTCTATCACTACCCCTTGGGCACTCAAAGGAAGCTGAGTGGGTTTTGCAAGGCCACTTATACCGGCAAGTGGTGGACTGGCATTCAAACTCCACTGTCTGGCTCATGTTGTGCCTTGTGGGTCTGACATTGGTGCATTTCTCTTGGCAATATGCCCTCGGAAGAAAATAGATGCTTCTCATTTTTGTTTTCCTGGAGGAGCTTTCTCTATCCCCACATTCAGCCCTTACTGTTACTGTGATGGAGCATTAGCAGGCCTTCAAACTTCGGGTTAGCCAAGGAAGATGCAGTAAGCAACTAGATCACCTTATCTTTGCAAAAACAACCAGTTATGGATTCCCTGGAGTGAAAATAGCCCCTTTCAAAAGCAATATACCTTGGCCACTATTTAGGGAATGTGTATTTGTCAGTCACACTTGACTATGAATTGTCAGATTCAACTTCAAACTGGCTTGCTTTCCTTCCTTCCAACTGAGAGCAGCCGCTAGGGAACTTCTGGTTAGAGGGAGGCGGGTAAGCTCCCCCACGTTTACCTTTTTGTTTGGTTTGCATTGAGCTCTGTCTCTGCCTCAAACTCCTCTCCAAGGCTTGAGGTAAAGGAGGAAGCCAGACTTCTTTATCGTTGTTGTTGTTTCGAGACAGAGTCTTGCTCTGCTGCCCAGGCTGGAGTGCAGTGGCACGACTACATCTCGCCGTAACCTCAAACTCCTGGGCTCAAGGGAGCCTCCTGCCTCAGCCTCCCAAGTAGTTGGCATTACAGGTGTGTAGCACCACTCCCAGCTAATTTATTATTATTATTTTGTAGAGACTGGATCTCCTGGTGTTGCCCAGGCTGGTCTCGAACTCCTGGTGTCAAGTGATCCTCCCACCTCATCCTCCCAAAGTGCTGGGATTATAGGTGTGAGCCACTGTCCTTGGCCAGATTGCTTAGCTCCCAATATTTCTTTTCTGCTCACTGGCACTGGAGGAGCCAACTTCTTTCAGAACTTCTGTCAGGCCCAGATAGAAATAGTGCCCTTCCCTCCTCTTTGTTTCCTTCTCCACCCAAAAGGCAGCTCCACCGTGATGCAGAGTGAAAACTGGGGCGGATTTCAGTGGGAGTAGCACCCAATCAACAGAAGTTAACTACTGCATTGGGCTGGGTGTGGTGACTCACGCCTGTAATTCCAGCACTTTGGGAGGCCAAGGTGGGTAAATCACCTGAGATCAGGAGTTTGAGACCAGCCTGGCCAACATGGTGAAAACCCCGTCTCTACTAAAAATACAAAAATTAGCTGGACGTGGTGGTGGGAGCATGTAATCCCAGCTACTCAGGAGGCTGAGGCAGGAGAATCGCTTGAACCTGGGAGGTGAAGGTTGCAGTGAGCCAAGATCATGCCATTGCACTACAGCCTGAGTGACGGAGAGAGACTCCATCTCAAAAAATAAATAAATAAAGACTGCACTGCAAAATAATATTTCATGTTACGGAAAATGTCCATCACATAAAAATATTGAGTGAGAGAAAAGCAGATTACAAAGCAGTATGTGTAACAGGATCCCACTCTTATATTCTTATATTTAAATAAATGTGTGTATTATACTTTATCCACAGAAATTAAATGTGTATTATAAACAGTAGGCATACTTTTCCAAAGATATTTACCAAATTGTCTTCAGTGGTTGGATCTGGGTGGCAGATTTTGAATGAAATTGTCTTACCTTTTAGAAACGTATTTTAATAATTTTTTTTTACCATTAATGTGTATCTCTCAGGGACATGTGGATGAGCTCTGTGCTGAACTGGGAGCTAAGAGACACATCTGCACGTGGCCTGTTGGCCTCCCGGTCTGGCACCTGCCTCCACACCTCCACCCTGGCAGCTGCTGGGAGAAACAGGAGGAACAATATGCCACCCAAGGCCCTTTACCTGCTGTCTGCAGACATGTGAGTGCCTTTGCCAGCAGGAACTTGGTCAGGAGTGTACCACTTCCCCTTTGTTGGGAATTCCAGGCTGACGTGGGGATGTGATTTGAGGGTGTGACCAACCGGAGGAAAACTGGGAGTTGGGCCACATTCTCCTGACTCATCGTCTTGTGTTTGTGCCACACTGCCTGTGAGGTTGGAACAGGGGACAACGGCTCACAGGGGTCTTTCTACCCTGTCAAGCCAGTGCTCCCTTCTCTGCTTGGCTCCTCCCCATACCAGGAGTGCCTACTTCTGCCCTCTTCTCAGTCTACCCAGGCTGGCATGTGGTTGGCATCCTAGAAATGCTGCTCAAGGGCCAGGCGCGGTGGCTCATGCCTGTAATCCCAGCACTTTGGGAGGCCGAGGCGGGCGGATCACAAGGTCAAGAGATCGAGACCATCCTGGCCAACATAGTGAAACCCCGTCTCTACTAAAAAATATATATATAAAAAATTAGCTGGGCATGGTGGCGCACGTCTGTAGTCCCAGCTACTTGGGAGCCTGAGGCAGGAGAATTGCTTGAACCTGGGAGGCGGAGGTTGCAGTGAGCCGAGATAGCGCCACTGCACTCCAGCCTGGCGCCTGGTGACAGAGCAAGGCTCTGTCTCAAGAAAAAAAAAATATGCTGCTCAAGGTACCAGGTCTCCACATTCTCCTTACTTCACCCTGACTCCACATTGCCTGTCGCATCTCTGCTTAGATGGAAACCCCTTAACAACTCTAGCCCTCTCCCACCCTATACTGGAAATCCAACTCTGTATGGGAAAGGACTTGCTGAAAAGAACACTACATTCCCACCCCTCCACACTCCCCAGCTTCAGATAAATGGAAGTGTGAGAAAAAAGCACAAGCATATGAAACAAGCAAGGAGGAAGTAGACACTGGATGCTGCATCCATTAGTCCCTGACTGAACCATCAGAACGGACATTCCCCTGGGTCCGCGCTCAGGCCACTCGCCGGCCTGAACTGCTCTCCCTTCCTCTTCCTCTGGCCTGTCCTTCTCAGCCCACTGCAGCCCACAAAAACTGCGTGTGACAGCAGCTGGATTATGATTTCACTATTCCACTGTTTATTTATTTATTTATTTTTGAGACGGTGTTTCACTCTTATTGCCCAGGCTTGAGTGCAATGGCGAAATCGCGGCTCACTGCAACCTCTACCTCCTGGGTTCAAGCAATTCTCCTTCCTTAGCCTCCCAAGTAGCTAGGATTACAGGCATGCTCCATCACACCCAGCTAATTTTGTATTTTTAGTAGAGACAGGGTTTTAGCATGTTGGCCAGGCTGGTCTCAAACTCCTGGCCTCAACTGATCTGCCTGCCTCGGCCTCCCAAAGTGCTGGGATTACAGGAGTGAGCCACCACACCCAGCCAACTGTTTATATTTTATCTCTTCCAGATAAAGCTATTTGAAGACAGAAATCCTATTCCTGAAATCAGTGTATCAGGCTTAAGACTGAGACCTGGGCAAGATGCCTGGCTCAGCTCCTCGGTAGGGTTATATGGCCATGGGTAGATTGGTTGAACTACTTCAAGGCCAACACAAATCTCCACCTCATAGGACTAGTGGGAACAGTAAATGCAACAACATATGTAAGGGTCCTGATAACTAGTTATCTCTCCACCTTTTTTTTTTTTTTTTTTGACACAGTCTTGCTCTGTCCCCAGGAGCCAGGCTGGAGTGCAGTGGTGCAATCTCAGCTCACTGCAATCTCCGCCTCCTGGGTTCAAGCAATTCTCCTGCCTCAGCCTCCCGAGTAGCTGGGACTACAAGCGCGCGCCACCATGCCTAGCTAATTTTTGTATTTTTTAGTAGAGATGTTGGCCAGGATGGTCTCGATCTCTTGACTTCATGATCTACCTGCCTCAGCCTCCCAAAGTGCTGGGATTACAGACGTGAGCCACCGTGCCTGGCTATCCCTTCAACTTTTTTTTTTCTTTTTTTTTGTATAAAGATGAGGTTTCACCATGAAGGCCAGGATGGTCTTGAACTCCTGACCTCAGGTGATCCACCCACCTCGGCCTCCCAAAGTGCTAGGATTACAGGCATGAGCCACCGCGCCCGGCTGGCCATCCCTTCAACTTTTAACATCTTCCCGTCCTTTACAATATCTCTCCCAGGGCCTTTCAGGTTGTCCAATAAATATTTCTTGGTTGATTGACAGACAGGTGATAGTTTAACCTGCATTCCTCACTGAATCTCATCTGCCTATCTCAGAGAGCTGGTCCTTAGGAATGTATTATGGAAAAGTGCTTGTGGCTATACCCTGATACTCACAAAAAATTAGAGATAAACATCATCGATTATTTTTTAACAATCTGTCTACAAAGTAGTCTTTTTGTTGTTGTTTCGCAAGCTTCCTGTTCCCAGAGAAAAATAACATGCCTTTTGATTTGTCCTAATCTGTCTCATTATAATTGGTATGGGGCCTGTCTCTCTAGTTAGTATCAGAGCCATTTCCTTCATTACAAGGGTTATTAATAAAATATAATTGAATAGAGTTTTAATTGGGTTTGCGAAAAAGTCCATTCCAACCACTTCTAATGGAGTAGGATTTGTGTGAGCAATTAATAGCCTCTTCCACAAAAAAGATTTAAGAAAATGTGGCCAAGCACGGTGGCCTGGATTATACCTATAACTCCAGAACTTTGGGAGGCTGAAGCAGGTGGATCACCTGAGATCAGGAGTTTGAGAACAGCCTGACCAACATGGTGAAAACGCATCTCTACTAAAAATACTAAAATTAGCTGAGTGTGGTGGTGGGAGCACCTATAATCCCAGCTACTTGGGAGGCTGAGGCAGGAGAATCACTTGAACCTGGGAGGTGGAGGTTACAGTGAGCTGAGATTGCCCCATTGCCCTCCAGTCTGGGTGACAGAGTGAGACTCCATCTCGGAAAAAAGGAAAGGAAAGGAAGGGAAGGGGAGGGGAGTGGAGGGAAAAGAAAATTAAAGAAAACAAAATGGGATCCATCCAATATTAAAATGAGTACTTAGGAAAACTCAACTTGGCCAGACATGGTGGCTCACGCCTTATGTAATCCCAGCACTTTGGGAGGCCAAGGCATGTGGATCACCTGAGGTCAGGAGTTCGAGACCAGCCTGACCAACATGGTGAGACCTAGTCTCTACTAAAAATACAAAAACTAGCTGGGTGTGGCGGCACTCGCCTGTAGTCCCAGCTACTCGGGAGGCTGAGGTAGGAGAATTGCTTGAACCCCAGAGACGGAGGTTGCTTGAACCTCAGTGAGCCGAG